>JAGWEN010000817.1:0-55169 GCA_018703685.1 Orius laevigatus
ACTCTTTACACCTACAATTCCATTTTAGTTTTGGTTGGATTTCGGATTTAAAACATTTTAAAATTTTATTTTATCTGTTTGCTTCAAAAAAAATAATTTTTTTAGGACTTCTAAAATAATATCTCAGGCTGATTGTTTTTTTACATTTAATTTTTTTAAATTAATTGCTTCAATAAAAGATTTTTTTTTAAATTGGAGTAGTAATCGTTATTAATGAAATGTTGGGTACTTTTTTATGCTAAATTATTAAAAGTTTATTTTAATGTATTTTTTATCGGTATAGTTTGATAAAAATGAAAAAGAAGGCAATCAAAAATAGGGAAGGAATTTTTTTTCTATCCTTGCTAGGTTGATGGGCACGTTTTATGACGTCATAAACCACGCGACGAGGGCAGTCGGCTATGAAAATATAAATTCTCCTTCACTCCGTTAGGTGGGAGTATGTGGAGGGGGGATGAAAATGGTGGGGGGTGTTAATTTTCCAAAGGAAAAACAATGCCCGGAGTCTCCCTTCACCCGCTTTTCCGTCCACCCCGGAAAAAGGAATTATGGCTGCTTAAACTGCCGTGTGAAAATATTTTTCCGCCGATTGTCTCCGGAAAAAAAGAGTCGAAAATTTACTAAACCTTAAATTTTGTCCACTTTTAGATTAAAATCCTCAAACAAAAGTTTCAAGTCTGGAAATAAAGATGATTTCTAATGTTGTTTTAAAACTATGAGTTGTTTTTAGAACGTTTGCAAATGAGCTCTCTGAAAATAATTTCTTAGGCCTGAGCTTGAAGGTGCCCTAGCCAAGAAAACTCGAGTAGAGAAAGGGGAAAAAAAAAGCTCTTGTGGAAAAGTTATGACAAAAGGGCGACTTATTAACTAATGCCCTAAACAAGAGGTAATAAATTGAAGTGAAGAAACTTTTAAATAATCCCTTCCTTCCCATCCTAAGTTCTTCACCTCCACTAATTAGTAGGTACTCTCAAATAAAAGAGAAAAAAAAAGTTTTGTTTATTCAGTAAAGACTCAGTCATTTGTCACAGTTTTTTTACTCGCTCTTATTAATGTTTGTGGTCTGTTAGTGGGAGAAAAAAGTGGAAAAACTTTTTTCCTATTAATTTATTGCATTTGAGACCATTCGATGTTGAAAGTTTGAATGGATCTTGTCCTACTTTTGAACATTTAAAAAAGATTTCTTCGAGATAATAATCGTTTATCTACCCCTAACCATCCTCATTGATTCAAAACAGGAAAAGCTAAATATTTGGTGTTCATAGAAAATTTTGTAAATGTGATTCCCAATTCGAACTTTTTCAAAAATTTGGACTCGGCAGACCTCTCCACGTCTACCAAATGGTTATTCCCAACAGTTCACACCCTCTCCCATCACCTCCCCCACCTTCCCCCCACCTACCAATTTCTTCTTCCTTCTCCCCTATTTTGACCCAATGACCTCTCCTTGGTCCCTTTTGTGGGACAACGATAAAATTAGCTAAATGGACAATCCTTGTCAAAAAATCTAACTAAAAAAATTCTATAAAATATCCCCATTGTTGGTACCTTGTAAACTAAATTTTACATTTACATACACCATAATAGGAAAGCAGAGTTTTCCTGTTTTCGGAACTTTTATTTATGGAACATAATCACATTACCTCAGTACATATTCAACGATTTTTCCTTTATTACACAGTGAATAAAGTTTAAATAGGGGAAAGTTTAGGTTGTAATTTAAAATGTCGGAGGCAGACTTTTTTTTATACAGATAAACTAACATTGCCCACTTTTTTTCTCTTAGATACCGCCATTTAATTTATTTAAATGGCTACAAAGTATACCCGTCCTTAGTTTATCTAAAGTTTACTCACTTTATTCACCAATGTTTCAATATTAAAAAGACATTAACTCCGAACGATATTTTAAGTGGAAAAATGTGAAATTGATGACCCCATAACTCGAAATTTTTCAAAAATTCAGGGCTCTACAGACTTCTCCACAACCATCACCACAAAATCAACGGGAACAAACCAAAATCTACGTGAGATTTGTGAACGATAAAATTAGATATTTGTGATTTGGACTTAAAATTTGCTTTTCCAAACTTTTAGGTGAAAAATCTCGATAAATTCGTCAAAAAAGTTCGAAGCTTCTCCCTTTCGTTTTCTTTCGTAGCGGAAGAACGATAAGTGCCTTTTTCCGGCATGCAACAAACGTAAATGTCTCTATTTCGATAAAAACCATTATATTCGCTCCTAACAGATTTTTGAGGTCAAAAATTTCATCCTAAAACGTCGTGTGAAAAAAAAGTTTTTCTATTTTAAAACGAATGCTTAAAAAAAATTGCTTTCTTTTTTAGCTAGGACCCATCGTGCAATCAACCCTATTTTGGAAATCTCTATATGAGGTTTTTGCCTTTTTTTAGCTCGAACGGAAGTTTTAAGTTAGGCTATACATAGAGCCATTGGAGGGCATTAGGGATTTCTCTTTATTCTATCTCTGATCGATCCGAGCCTTTTGTTGGCACTGAGATTACCCTTCAAAAATATGTGAGGTAACCTTAAGAGTTCAGTCAATCTACGCCCGAAAAGGGCAAATAAATGAATTTGTAGGGGTTGGTCTTCTGATAAACCAAAAAAAAAGTTCCATGCTGTTTTAGCGGATTTCCGTAGGAAAGTAGGCTATTGAGGTGGTCGTCACGGAGGCTCCCAGGCTAGAGGCTTATATATTCGTGATCAGGACGCTCTGGGGATCACAAAAATATAGGTTGTTCCTTTCATGTTTATATATATATTTATTTATTTATTTATTTATTTATTTATATATGTACATGTTCATCGCATAACTGGAGAAATTTTTGCATGAGGTAGATGAAACTCTGTATTTAGGGCCTAAAAAAATTGAGAAGGAAACCTATTGAAAATGGCTTGAATCGAGCAAGCGGTTCTGGTACTTCACTTAGGGCATAAAGGGCATTTTCGTGATTTTCTCGGAACCTGAAGGTTCGAAATGGTTGAAAATCGTGACGGGAAGGTCCTAGGGCCGAGGATCATAGTTAATAGCAGTTAAAATCTCAAAATCGGTTCTGGGACTTGGCTAAGGGGCCTAAATGGAATTTCGTGATTTCTTCGATACCCGAAAGTTTGAGATGGTTGGAAATGGTGACGGAAATATATTATGGCCCGAGGACCATAGTAGAAGACAGTTGGAATCGCCTAAGCGGTTCTGAGACTCTCCTTAGGAAATAAAATAGAACTTTGTGATCTCAGAAAATAACAGCAGGAGATGGTCGAAATTGATGATAGGAGCTGCTCATGAACTGAAAATTCACATTTGACAACAGATCAAGCCCGCATACGAAGAGGAAGTTACTTCTTAGGGCATTGATGAAATTAATTTTAGAATTTGTACTTTTGGCGGTGAAAATCAAGTGGTTTAATTTGAGCCATAGGCTTTGAAAATTTTCCGCTGATTTCTAGAGGATTTTAAGCTATTGTGGTCGGTGCGATGGAGGCTCCGGGCTCAGAGACCCATTTCATTATTTTACTGTGGCGGTGGGGGGGGATAACCAGGACATCAAAGATAGGCTTAGGGAAGGCCTTTCCGGAGGAAATCCGCTGCTTCTCGAGGCTGCCTCGAGGCTTTTTTTTTTTTTTTTTCTTTTTTTTTTGCCGATATCTCGAAAACCGTAAGCTATAGGCGAAAATAGTATAAGCACAAATTTAAAGCTTATTAAATTTTCTACAATTTTTAACTAAACAGATTTTTTGTAGGACTAAACGTATCTGAGCTACGAGGCGACAAAAAAGCAGGATTTTCTATTTTTACCTATGGAGAGAAAAAATTTTTTTAGAAAAGTCGGAAAAAAGGAGGGAAAGCTTCATCTAATCAAAAAAAAGTGTACTTATTGTTAGTAAAAGATGTAGAGAATTCAATAACCTTTTATTGATTCTCACAAACTGTCAAAAAGCAATTAAAGATCAATAGGTGGGTACATTCGGAAAATGTCTAATGATTGTTTATGTCATCTCTTGTGAAGGATCTGGTTGATAATATTTTTAATAAACACGGAACACAAAAGCCTACGTCCTAAATTTCACGCTCGACTCCCTGACAAGGACAATTGTAAGTCAAGTCGATCATATGAATCGAATTACAACAACGCGAGACCATTAGTGTCGTGAGCATTGTCCCCATAGATCTAGAATCCCAAGTTGAATAGAGGAATTTCAGTGTGAAATCGGCGAGCTTGGACGTTTCTCTAAGAGGAAATTACGTCGGGATATAACAATTCTTTCATTTTAAAAATGATTTAAAAAATGAAGGTTTTCCCGAATTCCCACCATAATGGGGATCGGATAATCCTTAATTGTTTTTTTTAATAGCCCAATGTGAAAACTTTTTTTTTAATAGCCGGAAGCTTTCGCACAATAGACACGTCGGACATCTTTTAACATTCCATCCGGCAAATCTTCCATTACGTCATTACAGGTCCGGATATTTTGATAACTTAGTTCGTTTTTCCCAGACATGTTATATAAATGTAAATGCACTTTTTGCGGCGGATCTGTTTCATTTCGTCAAATTCGTTCATTGTTGGATATCCCGTTTATTTCCTTCCAAACGTAAATTTCTTGGAGCGTTAAAAAACGACTTTCTAGGATCAACTCTAATCCTTTTGTGACGTAATAAATCTCTTTCTGATCCCAACAATTCCATAATCCTTTTTTCCTTTTAAGTTATCCATAATTATAAACAAATTTTCACACAGAACATGATGTTTTAAACTAAAACACGTTAAAACTAATGTACTTACCTAACATTTTTATGATACGCATTTCGTTACATAAAAACTAGAATAATTTCGAATGAATTATTTAGACAAAAAAAGGTTCTCAACGATTTTTAGGTTTGCGGGCAGCCTACGTGGGAATTTCTCATCCTCAGGATCGTCGAAATTGGCCAATAAACGACTGGTCAATAAGGAGCCTTTTGCAATGTGAACCGTTATTTAACTCGCGGAATGGATATTGAGAAGTTGGTTTTTCTAATTATGTTTTCTTCGATTTCTTGTGGGTAATAAGTACCTATGGAGTTATGTAATGCAATTGAAATGTTTTAGTTTTAAAAAGGCAAATAGTAAACTGAATGAAGATGTGCCAACCACAACCTCAAGTATATTGACTGAGGCTGAAGTTATTTGCCAGGTCTACAGTTTTTAATAACTTTATTTTTGATCGAAAAACTCAGTATTTTTTTACCCTTCTGATGATTATTTTCTTTAATGAAGGCAACTTCCCTACCATTATGAACATTAATTATAAAATATTCAAGATATTTTGTTCCATGGTCCATTTTTAGAAAGTGAAATTTTTCCTTTTATTTAAATTACATTCCAAATAATTTTATTTGTTTTTTACAGCCGTGGTTTAGTTTTTTCCGTCATTCCGCTTCCGTCATTTAATTAACCGGTTCGATACTTCAAAAAAAAATTGACATCTTGAATATTTCCACCTGAAACAATAAAATAAAAGCGTGATGAAACAAAGGTCGTATGAAAAGGCAATAACGTATTCTAACGGAAAATGCGACCGGAGGTAAAAGCGAGTTGAGTTTATGTATTGGTCGGTATTCAAGAGTGAAATCAGGGTATCGACAAAAACTTCATGTTTATACACCACCCTGTACGCTATATTAATATTTTTCATACCCAAATAATAAATTTAGGAACAAAAATTTCGTTTGTTTGTTTTTTCCCCTACGATTTGGCCAACGAAACTTGATGAGAATTAAGCGTTGAAACCAAACATTGCTCTACTCGCTTTTTTCTGAGAAATCCTCAGATTATTTGCATTTTTAACAAGGGCTTTTGAGAAATAAAACGTTGTTTTGAAATTGGGAGAAAATCGTAATCTGACGGTTATCCCACGCTCATCTCCCAAGATTTTGAAATATATTTTTAATGATAAATCTCCTATTCTGTGAGAACAAGTTCAACAAAAAAAACCCTCCTCCTATGTATAGATGAAGGATCTATTTAAACCATGTTCGTGATGTGCCGTTTGGCTGGGGCAGACTGGCCCAGGAGGGTGGACGTAGCCCAAAATACAGTTTTCTTCAATATTATTTTGTTAAAAAAGCGTTGTTTTTTGATCGCCTGTAAAAACTTGTCTATTAGACCGATTTTAGCAAACCTTTTTTTTAATCGACGCAGAATTTTGTCTTCTTGTAATTACTATTAAAGTGTTTTCTACAAAATAGGTTTCGTTTTCGAGTTATACGCAGAAAACTGAAAACATCCGCTGAAAGCCGAGGTTTTTTGGCTGCCAAAAGTTGTGTTGCGACGGCATTTATTAAACATTCAAAAACATGTTATTGTTACCCAAATGGAACATTTAAAACAAACTTTTACACCACCTTTTGTGGGTCAAAATGCTCTGTAGAATATTGTATCTCAACAAATAAACGTTTATTCTCGTGATCGCCTCAACCGAAAATAGGTGTCTATCTGCTTTACATTGTTCCAATCGTGGTCCCCCTAATGATCGTGACCTCGTGAGTGAAAGCGACCCAAACTTATAATAAAATGCGCAATCAAGAGCACCCGTCCATGAAAACTCAAGTATTTATAAACCTAGATGAAGAAACTATGTTTCTTCAATTTTTTGATAACATTTTTTTTAGCGGATTTCCGTAGGAAAGTAGGCTATTGAGGTGGTCGTCACGGAGGCTCCCAGGCTAGAGGCTTATATATTCGTGATCAGGAAGCTCTGGGGATCACAAAAATATAGGATGTTCCTTTCATGTTTATATAATATTTATATATGTACATGTTCATCGCATAACTGGAGCAATTTTGGCGTGAGGTTGATGAAACTCGGTATTTAGGGCCTGAAAAAATTGAGAAGGAAACCTATTGAAAATGGCCTGAATCGGGACACTGGTTCTGGTACTTTGCTTAGGGGCTTAAGTGCAATTACTTGATTTTCTCGGTAACTAAAGGGGGGAATCGGTTAAAAATCGCTAAGGGTCATCGAGTTGAGGATATTAAAGATAGGATTTGGGAAGGCCTTTCCGGAGGAAATCCGCTGCTTCTCGAGGCTGCCTCGAGGATTTTCATGTTTCTAATTCGCATTTCATGCTCAGATATTAATATAAACTAGAGTAAACCGCAGAACATAAACAAGAGTATGTTATTTTAGACATAACGATAATATCTGAATCTAAATATGAACGGAATATCCAAAACAGATTAAATTTTAGTATACAATCAGGATCGTTTCTCGTTGAAATGCATTAATTGAGAGTAATGCACTAATAAAGAGGAAATATAGGTTTAATTTAAAACGAACCCTCTTGATGGCCTATAAAACTTCAAGTGAAGAAAACAAATAAGAAAACTACTATTTTTTGCTCAGAATAAATCCAACCTTGCCCATTACGATTGGTTTTTCCCATTCCAAGTCGTTTCCAAGATCCTTCGAAATCGCGAGATTAAAATTTTAATCTTGCCCTTTTCTTCGTTGTTTTTCGGCTCTTGAATAAACTAGGTCAATATTTTACGTTATGGAGTTCCTGAGGCAGGAAGGAGAAAGGTGAATTAATTTGTTTCCTTGGTAAAAAAGAGAGAGAAGGAAAAAAAAAGGGTTGACGTAGTTAAGTTGTGTGGCAAGTCCCCCTTTCTCGACCTTGGAGAAAGTCTTATTACGCAATTGCCGCCACTCGTCTCGACTAAAAAACGTCCACTTGCTATCAATAAGATGTTGTAACTTATAAAAAAGTATGACCTACAAACTTTAATTATCTCAATTTTTCAAAAAAATATTACTTATTTTGAAATTTTATTTCATTTTACTTTCAAAATGTCGAAAAATTCAGAAAAAAGTGGTCTAGGTACTTAGAAAATAAAGTGAATGGGTTTAAAAAAGACATTTTGCGCAATTTACACCTTGAATCGAAGGAAAGACAAAAAAATATGAGAGGAGGAATTACCAGGGGATTAAGCGACTTCATTTTTTTATGAAAATCTGTACACATAAAACCAAGTGTCCAGATTTTTGCTCCTGAATGTTTGAACATCTAATCTGCTCAAAAATTTTGTTTTGTATGTTTGGAAAATGGAACTTTAACCTAAAAAGGTTAAACTCCATATTTTGTGAAATTCAAGGGCCCAAAAAATTCGTTTAAATTTTATTAGGTAAGTAAAGTTTGAGTTGAAGTTTGAAGAAGCCTTTTTGGCTCGAGACGCGGATGTTTACAATCCAGCGGGTCAAGGCCTAAAAGGATGCGTAAGGACATAAATCCGTAAACTTTTTGAACATTTAAATCACCATAAACGTCCTAATAAGACGAAAAAAACACGAATTCTTATTCTTCCCATTTTTAGAGTGCTAATGACATAATGGTAATAATTTGTCGGAATGTCCGAGTAGTAACCGGTTTATAAAATGGTCTTTTCCACACCGACTTTTAAATTAACAGGTGCGATAAAACGAGTTCTTTCTGTGTATCAAGTGGCATCACTTTCACCGAGTAGCCGGAACAATCATGGCCCGAACTGTCTAGGCCATTGCCAACGACCTTTCGATTTTGTTTCCTCGCCTAATCATCCACGAAATGTCATTTTGTTTACTTTCTATTTTATTTTTCCCTCCTTTGGTGTCCTTTTTTGTCACTTTACAATATGTTATGCTGGTGGATTTATAATACAAATCCTGAAATGTTAAAAATGACACGAAATTTAAAAAAAATTTCCTTGATCTTATTATGAATGACAAGAGGTCGGGGAAAAAAATTGTGGTTAAAAATGGTCCCAAAGGGGAATTCCTTACGCTAAAAGATCTTTGTGCTCTCTTTTTTATAAAGCAACTTAAGAGTGGTCCTTTAAAAAAAATATTTTTAGAAGAAAAAATAAGGGGCGTAGGGCGGTCGTGGATGGAATTTATTTTAGCGTCTCTAAAAGAGAAAAAAAGAGAAGATGCCACAGCATGAAAAGCATTTTAAATAAATTAATTTCCCACTTTAAAATGCTTTCACAATGATAGAACCGAAAAATTAGAAAATCGGACGCTCCGGAACAACTCGGTTTAAACGCCTATAAAAATTCAAAGGGCGTTTCCTCGATCAAATTTATTCATTGATTTCTTCCGAATTCAATACACGGTTTTTGGAAAATTAAAAGGTTACCAAAAAGCTAAAAAAATTTTGCGGATTTTAAAATAAGAGAAAACGGGTTCGACAATAACATCAGTTATGGGCCTTCATAAGGAAACCGAGATCCATTTCCTTCCTCAATCATCATCCCATCCTTTGACTAATATGGAATGTTATGGCATTAATTTTTCTTATGTTGAAATCAAGGCTGGAGAAATCTTTTTTCTTTTTTTGTTCCAGGCTTTTAGTAAAGAACGAAAAGAAGCCCCCCGCTGAAAGTTAGGTCGGAAAGCTTCCAAAAAAGCTTCTCTTTCGTGAAAATAGACTTTCACTTAAGTGTCGACGAAAAAAAAATTAGAACTTTAATACCTATTGATGTCAAATTTAACTTTTTTCGAAGATATGTCACATGGATGAGAAAGAGGACAGGAAGAGGGGAAAAAATGAATAAAACCGATTGTTCCGTTCTATGCCGTTGAGTATTGTTTTGCGGTGGAGGCCGAGACCGCTGTCGTGGATGGATTGAGGCAATCTAGCGGGGCCTCTGGTGCCGTACACTTATCAAAACCTCCCCTTTCAACCCCTCCACAACGCCCTCTACAATATTACCTCCACCCCTGGCTAAAATCCACTCTTTTTTTCCTGAACGAATCGCTACGTTATTCAAAAAATTGGTTTCTGTTCGTGTCGTTCCAATAGTGAAAAACTCCATGCGAAAATTTTTTGCCTCCCCGGGGGAAAAGGTGATCCCGTTTTATTTATGTTTCATGGAAATCACTTTTTCTTCGGTAATCACAATCCTAATTTTTCATCCAACTTTTAGAGAAGAAGATAAAGTCATGACTTCTTAATCAAACAAGGATCAAGGACCAAAATATCCCCTACGGGTCATTCGGTCACCTAAAGAACGGAAATCATACAAAAATCTTTTGCTTAAGTCATTAAGTTAGTGTTAGCACATTATCACATTTTAATGGTGAACGCATAAAACAGATAATTAAGCCACAGAATCCCAAACGAGTTTTTGATGTATGGCCACGGTTTTATATAGTTACGCAGACGCTGTAAACCTGGTTTATAGTTCAGGAAATACAGGATTGAATAATCGGGACGGATGAGTCTGGAATTTTATTCGTTTGGGCCACCGGAATCGTTTCTACATTTAGACACGGTCTCGTTTTACGCATGTAACGATGCCCAAAGGGTTCAAATCGCTCATCTCTACATTTCAACGAAATTTTCCTACAACGATGTTAATTTACGTCAATTGCTCTTCTAACGAAGGTTTTAATTGAATCATTCCCGCACTTGGGGAACCGCTCAAGTACTCCGCAAATATTAACATAATTAGGTTTGTTTTTAGAAATTAAATTTTTAAAATTCTTTATATCGAGTTTGAATTGTAAAGTTCTGATTGACGGTAATGGGTATCCGGAGTCTTGAAACTTGATAATTAATCAATCGTCATTAAGGATATCTCGTAGTCGGTGATTTCAAACTAGAGATAATTGACTTAAGAGATTGCTGGTGTTGACTCTTTAATTAGAAGCGATCATTGAAAATTTCCAAGTTTAACTTTCAGCTTTGGAGGTAACGAAATGTCTTTTGTGGATTATAATCGATGACAATAGGAGAAAAAGACGTAATGGTTGGGCAATAAGGAGGTCCCCACGGGATATATCATTGACTGAATGGGGAAATCGTCGTGGTCGTTCCTTCTTCTCGGACGTTGTGAAAGGACCTGGGCTGACAACTGGATAATCGCTTCGGTCAAGATGTTTACGCCGAGATTTCGGAATTGGGCCAGGGGTGAAAGGGAAACACGAAACCGAAGCCATCTGCAAAATCAATCAAAACGATCCGACGCCTCTTGTTTTTCTTTCACTTTAATTATTAAACATTATTAAACTCATTTAACGCTCAGTTTACGAAAACTAGAAATCTTGGAAAAGAAAGCTAAAGGAAAACAAAATCATTCATCTAAATAAATTAGGTCTTGAAATATGAATATTATGCAGTACATAAGGCTCTAGTGATCGTACACAGCGTTAAGCATTAATTAGGATTTATGAGCGCTATGGCCTTAGAAATGGGAAAAAGGACTTGAAAGTTTTGTTCGTTTTTTTCAGAGCCTCACAATCCTAATAAATTTATTAATCTGTACTTCATGAGCCGTTATTACCACGTAGAATTTATTTACATATTTTATGTACATAAATAAAAATTTTCCACTAGCCTAAAATAAATAAATATTAAAATATAGTTTTAGTTGTCTTGAGTGTTTCTTTCAGTGTGTCTCCTTCTTTGAGGTCTTCTGCGTGACTTCTTTATTCCGTCCGTGTATATCTCGGTGCTCCTTCTCGATTTCTGGGTCGTTTCGGCCGGTTGTTCTGTCGATTCGGTCGGTACCGTTTGGGCGGTCGGTGACGTCGTGCTGGGACCTCCGAGATGATGGGACTCGTCTGAAGCTCCCGTGTGGCTGTTCGTTTGGGGGATCGGAATAGCGAATCCTTGCGGTGTCGACTTCACCGAATAGTATTCTTCTTGATGATCGGGGGTCGTCTGATATGATTCTTGCTCTGTAGTTTTATAATAAGTAAACTCCGGTACGTGATAAGTTACTTGATAATCCTCCGGTTTTTTAGTGATCTTCTCATATTTCTGAGTGTTTTCTTGATAATAGCTAGGAGCTAATGTTTCCTGAAGTACGTTATATTGAGTCTGCTCGTTTTGTGGAACTTTTCTGTAGTATTTTATTCTCATTGCGTTCTCTGTGGAACTGTCTTGCTCTTTTGATTCAAACTTTTGGAAGCTAATGCTTGATGTTTGATCTTTATGCGGGTGTATGTTATAAAATTGATAGTTCCCTTTATGCTTGTCTTTCATGCCTTCTAAAGGAAAAGAATGGGCCAAATGTTGGGGAGATTTGAGCTGTAAAAACTGTGGTGCTTTGACTTCATAGAGTGGTGTGCTGTATTTTTTTGAGTCTTCGCTTTCAAAATGGAACTTATACTGCTGATCTTTGGGGTCGTATTTTAAAGTATAGCTTTCTTGTTCTTTATTTTCTGTGTTGCCAGAAACATCAGAAATTGAATATTTGTATTGATCTTTGTTTTCAATACTGCCATAATTTATGTCAGACGTTGGATATTTGTATGGACTAGAAGGAACGAAGTTGGTAAGTTTGCTTGGAACGAAATGCTTTTTCGGTATCCAATCGCTGGAATTGTCAACGCTTACTGGATTAAGGCCGGAGACGTGGATGGCAGCGCTTACATCTGCTGAATTTACTTGTTGAGAATACGTTTCTTGAGAGCCTGGGAGAAATGAAATCGCTTTGTGCTTACTTTGCGTTATAAAATTGGTGTCTGCTTCATAAGGTGATGGTGTAAAGCTGCTTATTTTGAGAGAATTCGACTGTATTAGATTCTGCGTATCTTCAGTTGTAGGATTTTCAACTTTCTGCGGATGGATCTGTTGAAACATTGGTTTGATCGATATTTTGTAAGCGATGGGCTTTTCAACTGGATAAGCAAGAGGTTTTTCTATTGGTATATGAACTGGATAAGGCCTATCGTAAGGGATTTTGACTTGAATTGGGATTCGCTTTTCGACTGGGTAAGGAACTTTCTTTTCAAAGAAGATAGGGAAAGGTTTTGAAATATGAACGGGATATGGGTTATCGATTGGTACTTTGACTGGTATTGGAATGTGTTTTTCAATAGCATAAGGATGAGGGACTGGTACTTTGACAGGATACGGCATTGGCTTGTTCACTTGCACTAAATAAGGTTTTGGAACATAAACTGCGTAGGGTCTTCTTACTGGCATTGACACGGGATATGGAACTTTTTTTTCGACTGTCACAGCATATGGCATCGGCACTTTTTTGGTCACGATATAAGTTTTGACGTTTTCATGGATTTCGGGTTTCGCTTCTGGTTTCTGGTCTGCGAATTCGGCGTAGCTGCTAAGGCCTTCTCTGCTGACTCCATGACGGACGAACTCGTAGGCGTCATCTCCCGAACAATACACGACGGAAATCAACACTAAAATACACCTTAACATTTCGAAACTCACATGTGGAATGGCCGTGAAAGAGACCTGGATGCCCCTTTTTGTAACGCACGCTCTCCTGCTTAATCGTTCCGTTGGACGGAGTGAAAAGCGAGCGCGATGAAAGTAGACGCTTTAAACGCTTCATCTCCCATCATAAAAGCGAACGATCATCATTACCATAGATACAGGAGCGTGGTTTTTAAAAATTGAGCCTAACGAGGGGAACTACAATACGTTGCTAATTCAACAGCAAAGAACCCAATCCGGAATCACACTCTGATATCACAATATCATCGAGAGAGCATGAAAAAACCCTCTTCATGCCAATTACAGATTCCCATAGTAACAATCAAAAACCAATTATTCCACTATTTTAAATTACTGAATACGCTTTAAACGTCTGCCATGCCAAAATCAATTTTGTTTTTTTAATTAGGGAAGAGACACTTTTTACTTCCGTTTTACGCCAATGATACCGTTAAAGAAAGCGTTGGAGAAGGCAATGACCGTCCCTGGACTTCCTGAATTATATCACGCAAGGTCATTGTCAAACGTAAGATTTCTACAATCGTTTCGTGTTGACGTACTAATTAGTACGTAATTAGACAGTTTTTTTCACGCATTTTTGTTATCACGCAATTGGCGAGAAATTGGTGTACTTGAAAGATGTGTTTTTTTAGAGCCAAAACTAAAGGGGATTGATTACTTGAAACTTGGGTGCCAAATCATTTGAAAGAAATGGTACAGGCTTAAGTCTGTTAAGCTAATTAGGGACCAATCATCCTTCTTCGATTGGTTCGTAACTTTCTTAGAGAGAAGACGAGAGGGATTTTTCTCTTTCGTGATGATACGACCCAGTTGTTCGCTTCTGTATTTTGCATATAAATGAAGTCCATTTAAAATATTCACTTTCTACCAAAAGAGGCTTTACTGCAGATCCAATTAGAAGGGACGGCCAATCTCGTCTTGATGCATTCATCGCTCTTCGCAAGGGATTTCTCAATTCTTTTAAATATCTTTGACCTGTTACTATTTTGTAGATTCTCGAGTGATTTAATTCACAATGAAAGGAGACCACGACAGCGACGTGTCAAATTGGCTGACGGGGATGAAGAAAGGTTTTCACTGTTTGTATTTGACATTCCCCCCTTTATTCAAGTTGCATCATGCTATTTCCATAGAGCACGAGAACAAACTGGCGCAACTCTTTTGTATCCATGAGTTCCAATCTATTTTACCCTCGTATTGAGAAGTCTTTCGTCAAAGCTAAGTTTCCACTATTAATTTCAACAAAATCCAGTAAACAATTTTTCGCAATCGTGACTTTTTCTTTAAAATATTATGTGGGTAAAAACATTTCGAACATGTCATCGGATTCTTAAAACGTTTCGTAAACGAGGGGGGAAATATCTGGAGCTCTTACCAAATTAAGTAGACTGGAGTGAAGGGATCTTTAACGTAACTTTAATATTGGATTTTAAAAAGGTACAAAGCTGGTTTTGACGAGAATGAAACGAGAACGTTTTAAAATTCTTTTAAGATAGTGTCACGTTGGGTTCTTTCATGTACGTTTTTTTCGTAAAACAACTTGACAACGAAATAAGCTAAGTGACCGAACAAAAGGGAAAACAAGAAAAAAAAATTCACTTTAATCTTATTACAAAAATGAATTACGTATGCCTAAAATGTGGAAAACTTTCACCGAAGTGCTCTCTCTAAACTGGCGAAAACGATTACTGGAATAATAAATTTAATTATTACTCCTTATCTCAAAAAGGAACCATCAAAAGTCATTTTTTTATTATCAGATTCATAATATCCAGACTGACTTATAAAAAGATTCGAGTATGTACCACATAACAAGCTATATCCCCATAAAAATAAGATATAAAATGAAAATGGGACAAAGAAAATCCCTAAGGATCAATCCATGAGAATATTGATAAACAAACAAAATTTATGGGTTGTAATCACAAAGCTTTATAGACAAAAGTAAAAATTTAGGTCAAGTAATCTCCACTTTTTATAGGTAGACCGATTCAAGAATGTCACTTAGTTTCCACAATGTATAATATATGTAAATAATAAACCTTAGTGTAACATTAGCAGGGTTTATAGTCTCTCTTGAGAATATTTGACGAAAAATTTGCATACCCACTTATAATTTTAGACGAGAGGGTGAATTCGTGGTGACGGAGGAGGAAAAAATTAGATTTGCGATGACTGATGTAGCGAGAATGTCCATTTTCAGTTTTTCAACTTTTTTAAGGTGTCTTCTTATGAATATTTTATTTTTAATTAAATCATAATCTCGCTTAAATTAATTTTCGATTGAATTAATTTTTGTAACATCCCACAAATTATGGGGTGTCATTATTAAATTAAAGTCGGTCCCTTTGTCAACAAGCCACGTGGTTATCTACTTCTGAACAAAATTAATCGAAAAAGAGGACGAAAATCAAAGTTTGAACCAGTTTTGTTTAACTAAGCATTTCATGGATGAGTAAGCGTGTGGTTGTGCGTTTACTAGTGATTTATGAATATGTAAGCCGATACGTAATGAAGGAAATAAAGGTAAAAGGGCTTAATTATCCCGTTTATAATAATCCTTGTATAACGCACGCTGCAGTTCCTTTCAAACATGAACTTGCTTCTCTTCCGACGACCGGTCTTCCGTCCTGAATACGCGTTCCCCGGCCCGTCCGACTCATGAACTGGATTTTATAATTTCCTTTTTCTCCGAGGAGGCTCGATTTGCGTCCGTTTACGCAACCAAAATCACTTTCGATATTTTTAGCAAATATGCGGAGGAAAAGGTTGCTATTTTTGACTTCTGGGGTTGGATTGTCAGAATGTCAAGTTTAGAATCGATTTTTAGCATCAAAATACGGAGTGTCAACAGTCAATGCTATAAAACCAAGTAAAACCTTGTCAGCTGCTAGCTCAACCGGAACTTAAGCTCTTCGGTCAAATAACTCGTCGCTACACCCCATTAAACCTAAAAGTAAACTTTTTTCCACAAATCACTTCTATTAATTACCCCTTACCTACCACTATAACCCAAACATTCCTAATATTGATTAGAAATTCACGCGATTACCTGAATGTGTATTGCACCTAGATGGCTAAATTACCCCATTACCTTCGTTACCTACATCACTCCATTACCTCCGTAACCTTCTTCTCCAAATTAATTCAATTACCTCGTTTTCTCCATTACCTCAATATTATGCCTATACTAGATAGTTAGGTGTATTACCCCATTACCTCAATTACCTCAAGAGTGTAGATAGATGGCTACATTACCCCTTCAGCCCATTACCTCTATTACCTCGATTTATCCATTACCTCCATTTTTGTAACTAGATAGCTAAATTACCCCATTACGTTCGTTACCTAGTTCACTCCATTACCTCCGTAACCTCCATTCAATCAATTACCTCGATTTCTTCATTACCTCTATTACCTCAATATTATACATTGACTAGAATAAATCAAGAAAGCTAGATACATTACCCCATTACCTCAATTACCTCAAGATTGTACCTAGATGGCTACATTAATGCATTACCTCCGTAACCCCAATACCTCAATATTGTATCTATAGATATATTGTAGATAGCTGCATTACCCCATTACCTCCTTAACTTCCTTCACCACCTTTATTCAATTGCCTGGATTTATCCATTACCTCAATATTGTACCTTGATGGCTAAATTACCCCATTACCGCCTTTACCTCCTTCACTCCATTACCTCCATAACCTCTTTCCAAGATTCAACCCATTTCCTCGATTTTTTTTTCATGAACCCCATTACCTCGATGCCTTCCCCCATTACCTCCGTAACCTCCTACACCCCATTACCGCAATAAATTACTTCTATTGTAATGGGGGGGGGGATTTTTACCTATGACATATCGCTGACCTCACCTCAATAGGAAAGAGTTAGTTATGGACTTATGAAGTTTTTTATTGAACCAGTTTCTGAACCTTTAAATTCGGCAATGAATTTTTGCAAAGTTGGAGGTATCTAATGCAACAAAATTCTACAAATCATGAAGGTCATAACTCATAACCATTCACTTGAATGACTTGTCCGAGAACCACAGGCGGATAAGTTTTGCTGTCACGGATCCTACCAAGGCTTTCATCCCAAATCTGGGGGATGCTAAACATCCTGTAGAAGCTAAAATAACGAATTCGAACGGGGTTTTTTCCTCATAAAAATATCCGACTTCAAATTTAATTGGCCTTAATTTTTTAATTAGGAATTTAATTCGCTCCACGTATTAATTTCGTCCCCGAGAGTGAAATTCCATAAATTCCCGGAGATTATTAGCGTCGCAATTAGAAAAGTCGGTTTGGCTTTTATTTTATAAAACGGAATTAGAGTATGACCTAATTTTAAAACGTACAGGACAGTAAAAGAAGAGTTTGAAGAACATTTTTTTTTCCTCTCAAACCCACCCTTTATTTTTCTTAATCCCCAATTCGATGGTTAATGAAACGGAATCCTAAGTTTTATTACAGTATTTATCAAGGGTTTATTTTCAAAAATAGAGCGGAGAAAAAAAAAACTTTTCTTCTTCTCTTGGTTGTTACGGAAAAATTGAATCGTTGCATAATTTTTACCGTCACGTTTATACGGAGGATGAAATGGTCAAAAATGACTAGGAAGAGATTACGAAAAATGAATCAGTAATAAACGTCAAGTGCGATTTGAAGAAAATTACACAACCGCAAAAAGAAATAAAAATTTTTTTTTTTTACAATCGCCAAAATCTCATTCTCGCAAATGACGTTTTGAATAATTACCTTTAAATTATTTACAAACTTTAACAAATGTGTTAATTAAACTTAATTAAAAGCAGTTAAGCGTAATGAATGTTGGAAGTAATAACTAATTGTATTGAGGTGCTTTCGCTTTTGTCGATCACTAATAGACTCCCAATTAAAATCAAAGATAAAAGGCCATATCGAAATAAATTAATTCAAAATTTTAATTAAATTTATTTATTAATTTTGAAGGGCTCTTTTGAATTTTTTTCAGGAATCTTTTATCAATATTCAGAGGATCCCGAATGCAGCTGAAAGAAAGAAAAACGTTGGAAATTAAGGTTTTCAAACAAAGAGAAAATGATGGCTGTCACTAATTTAACTTGGCAAACTGAGTAGGCTTCTCTCGGATGGGGGTGCAATCCATTTCAAACAGGAATCCTTCCGTCGGAATAAATAATTATACCTTTTGTTTTAAGGGGAGGTCTCATGCAAGAAGCTTTATTATGAGTTGGAAAATTTAGGATCATGTAAATAATATAACAAAAAGGGGCTCTTTTTCTAAAGATATTTAGCTTTGTTGGGAAAATTAGGGGTTATAAATTCGAAAAATGTTTTCTAAATTATTTTAATTTAAACTTTGATTTTAATCGACCCCAAAAAGTTATTGTGTTACCCTGGCAACCAAGATGTCAAAAAAGAAGGGGTCACTGGGTCAAATTCTGGCAGAAAATTGGTTGATCCACTCTACGAATGGGATGCTTTTTAAAAAAGACCAATATGGAAAGGTTAAATCCCTGTCCTGGTTCCACCCCCTGAGCATGCACAAGGATACAAATTCATAACAGCTAACCTTATGTCATTCTAGGCAGCAAATAAGTTCCTCGTCTGAGTTTTTAATTGGCGTGAAAGTCATCTTTACACACTAGTTCACTCTTATTTCCATAAAGTATTACAACTTAAATAAATTTTTTCCATTTGTACGTCATCCTCCCTTTGTAATACAATGTTTTATAAGCTGATATAAACGAGGTGTTCGGAATTCCAAAAAGTTCTTATTTGATAGAAGGTCTGAAAGCAATTCTGCTCGAAGGTGACTTCGATTTGTTACCCTAGACTTTCCTTTCAGGAAGAATATATTGTAGCACCTGCCTTTATCTTTAGGATTTTGTGTTTATTTCAACAGTGCCATACGAAAAGTTTTGAATTTTTTATCACTCGAAAATTTAGATCTTTGTTACAAAATATGGTCAGCTTATTTTGACTGTGCAGCCCTTTGATCTTAAGATCAAACGAGCTATAGCCTATTTCCGTTCAATCAATGCCTTTACTTTTGAATGCAAACACTATCGATATGGGAAAACTCGATTTCCGTTTGTCTTTCGTAAAGGGTTCGACGTTTTGTCAAAAGAAAGAAAAGTTGCACAATAATTGGAAAAATGGGTAACCCATCCCTATTAGAATTTCCACACAGTTTTATCATGATCCTTCTTATTAGTCAGGCTCTACTAACTCGGTGTCACGGGCTGAAAATTGAAGTAAAAAGTCCCTTAAAACTGTTATACAACGAAGAAATTACGTCGGATTACGTTCCCGGGCCTTGTTTGAGGATGGGTCTATTTAAAATGAAACGATTAAAAGTTGAGGTTGTACGAATATGGGATTTTGAAATAAACCAAACCTGTTGGACCGTTTAGAGTCACCCAACTTGCTTATCTCCTAACATGGCAAATTTTAGAATGAAAAGGAGCACAATTAGCAATAAAATGCCCAATTCTGCGACATTGGATTATGTTAAGTAGTCCGCTTTTCTAGAAATCTTTCAACCAGGCAAATTTTTAGAATATAAAGTAGGCCAATTTCTGTTTCGCCTAATCTCCCTGGCAACCCTAGGTCAAAAAATGGAGTATGGGCCTTTCAAAAGTCAATCTAGAAATTTTACCGGTGATTTTCTTAAAGAAGTTAATGTGTTGCATAAAAATGTCAACATCGCTACTTTCACGTATTTGCGGATAAGATCGCCAGAGATTAGTCTTCTTTTTTAGCTTCTTTTTAGGTTGGTAGGAAGCTAATAAAACCAAATTCCATGCATGTTTACAGTAAAAAAACCCATCTTATTAACATCCATATATTTTCTAATGTACACACGTAGTATTTTGACCTCTCACTTATAAAAGGGTGAGTATAATATTTCAGTTTTATGGTCGTTTTATTCAACAACGCCTTTCTCAAAAGGGTGTTTTGATAATGTACTCGGAACATTTTTTATACGAGAAACTTTTTTTATATTTTAACGAGCCGCAATTCAAACTCGTACGAAAAAATCAGAACATCATTAATTCCAAAACGTTTTACTCCATGACTTTTATGTTTTACTTTTTTATGAACAATGGTTTTTAAAATTTTTATTTTGATTGCCGACATTGAAAAAGTTTTCCCATCAGCGGTTGAGTCTCATTTTCGCGGTCGGGATTTGTTCCGCCCGCGAGAAACTGAATAATCAAAGAATGGTCTCAGGAAAATGAGGCGCGTAATATAATAAAGGCCCCTGGTGTATTCGAAACGAATTAATTATGCTCTTAAAATATCACGGACTTTCCATAAACTCATATTTCAAGGTTAATGCTCTAAATTAAAGACTCTCCGGGAACTTTTAATGGGCCATGAAATAGAAACTAACTGAGGCGAAAATTATAAGCGTCCGACTCGCTTGTAATTTGAAAATCAGTGACAGGTCTGGTAAAACAACTAAAAGGGGCCCAAAACTTGGTTTTGAACTCATCCACGATACCCCTTCGAGTTTAGTTGTTTCCTCTCTTTTCATCTTTTTTAGGTTAATTTCTTCAGAAAACAGTTTGGATTGGACTTTATTGGAGAAAATTTGAAGAAAAAGACGACACCGAATCACGTACAGCGGAGAAAGTTTTTTTTTCCGCTTAAAGCCTTCTAATGGCCTATTTTATAAACTCAAGGTTCTTACAATCTTAACGGAAACTCGATGATAAACTAAACTCAAATTTCACGTGACGCTAAATTATTCAATTTCAATCAGATTCCATTACGATACTCGAGCGATCGGAGGGTAATTAGTATTCAAAAGCGTTATTCTAACATGTTTCAACCTTGGCAGTTCTAATTAATCTTAAAAACGTGTCAAATGGAATTCCCACATAAAGAAAATTTCAATTACCTAATATAATAATTGTACCATATCCTTTTGCCTATTGGGTTCTCTTTAATTATCCGGTTTCTGTCAAAAAGTGGACTTCTATTGTTCGCTTTGCGAAATTGAGTTGCAAAACTTAGCGGGCATCCTCGGATCGAAGCGTGAGAATAATTATTAAGGTTGTTTCAAATCTTGAAAATTGAAATCTCGAAATCGGTGACAGTGAAGGTAACAGAAAAGGTTATGAGGTGCCATTTGAGATCGAAGGTTGATAATGGAACTTCAAATTTTAGAACTTGGACCTTTTTAAAAACAAAAATTTGTTTGTTTTATTAATAAAAATAAATCTTTGGGGTATGACTTAAAGCTAAAATCGTGGGTGCTATAATTTGCGGTAGAGCCGCAGGTGTTACGGTGGTTTTCACCAAAGCGTTCATTGTTAAATAAATTAATCCTTACGGTAAAGCTAAAATCATTGGTGTACTACAATAAAACCAGGTATTGTCTTAACACTCGTAAACATTTGCATGAAAAACCTTTTTTATTTTTATTTTCAGACACCATTTTAATTAACCTCACTCATAAAAAGGAGCCAACGTACTTATAGGGTAATTATTTAAAATTAAACATTTTTATCACGTCCGTGACAGTAATTTCTTATCAAATGGCTAAGAAAATATTTTAAAATCTGCAATTAGATTAGATTTTACGTAACGAATTTGTAACAGCAATTAGTAGGTAGCATGCTCTCGGCATTTCACGAAATGATTTGCTCTAGTCTCGCATGTTTTAAAAGTCCTAAATTAATTAGCCATGAATTTGTAATGTGAATTCTTAATTTAAATGAGAATTACATCTGCTAGAGTGGGCCAGCAGTTTTGAACTGTTGAAAAAAAAGAGCGAAATGAACCATTGATTTTAGTGAGGAATTCGACTGGTAGCGATACAGTATCTGGGAACGAGGCAGCGTTCCGCTCCGCCAAGAAAAAACAGAATCTTCGTGATAAACTCTGAGTTTTTAATAAACAAAAAAACTTAATTGTAGGCCAATTTCGACCAGATTTTCGTCCTTTTTAGCCCCAACTTAAGTGACCAAACAGGCCAAACCAATTAAAGTGGTTTTTTTTTTTTGTAATTTTAGTTAAATAAAAAAAATCCTATTTCAATGCCGAGAAAATTGGTTTATAAAAAGAATTGGCCTTGAGTGTAATATTCTCGAGTATTTTGAAATTTAATGGCTTTTGAATGAAGTTTGATAGCTTTTTGGGGCTGAATGGAAGTCAATTTTTAATATAAAAAGATACTATTATTTGTATTAACTTGTGAAATAGCATTTTGAAAATGGAAATCGCTTTATGTTTGGAGTGAAGACTTTCTATTTCAGTCGGAAAAGTCCGATCGATAAGAGCATCCAACACCTCGGATTTCGTGAATGGAATCATCTTCCTTTAGGAAAAAAAAAGTCGAACGATATCCGAAGCGATAAATCCCTTCGGTGGTCCCAGTGAATGTCCGGGAGCGATAAAAAGGAATACATTCTCCTTATTATGTAAACGTTACTCAACTGTTTTGACTTCATAGCCTTGCCTCAATTTTTTTCGTAAAAAACGAAAACGTCGGATGGGCTTTTATGGTCAGCCCGGTTTAGAACCGCAACGTGCGGGAAGAGGGCGGGAGTTAATTGAAACTATGTCGGGTATCGCCTTTAATTTGTTCTGGAACGCCGTTCCGCTAACGAAAAACGATCCCTTAACCCTTCTTCTGCCATAAAAAACACGTTTTACAAAACGATTATGATTTTTTTAACAGAATTAAAAAGTTCATTAACCAAATTGTTTATCCTTAATTGTTATCCCCAAAACGAATCTCACAAAGTCGATCAAAATTTCATAATTTGAAGCTCTTCTTTGAACATTGTGTCATTGCACTGCTTTGTTTTATTCACTCATCAAAATGTCAAAAAACTCATTTGACCATAATGGCCACAAAAGCTTCAACAAGGATTGTGGCAAAAATGAATATTCGAATTCATGCTAAAAGGACCTTTTATAGGGGAAGTTCAAATCTTTCGACACGATCTTCGGGATCACTTATCTCGAAGTTGGCCGTTTGACCGCCCCTGGATTCCTGCCAGCGAGCGTTTCCCACTCGATTGCAAAAATCTTGAATAAAATAAAATGGAAAAATGTGATCGTCATTAAAGGAATACGTTTTAAAAGTGGCTAATTGGAGACGATATTTTTTACATAACTGGAGCAGTGCATAACCGGTCACTTTCATGCAGTTATCGGAATATTTAGGTAAGAACGCAATCAACGAGGGGCGACTCTTCATTCGGAATCTTCGTAACCGTCGTTCTCCGGAGCAAAACGATTATGTGATCGAATTATACCTCTCATTTTAAACCCATTACACGGTTTCCCATTAAAAAGAGCTTTTAAAAAATCATCAAAGTTTGATTCTTCATATTCTTTATATAGAGTTCTGAGTGGAAACGGAAGAAGATAACATTGGGCTCTCGAGTTTCTTGAAGGTCCGAGGGTGGGGATCCGTTTATCCAATAAAGGGTCGAGGTTGAAGAAGTCAGAGTTTATTGCGTCAGGTTCGGGACTCTTGCGGCAGGTCGGGTGACTTGAAATGCCTCGACTCCAATTAAAACGACCAACTTATTTTAGAGAAAAAATTGTGTCCTTTTTACCCTTTTTCTTTATTTTTAACCTTTACCAAAAGTTTACAATCCATTAAAAACGTCACTCGGTGAAATAAAGTTTATTAAAAAATTCCAAACAGTTTTGTAATTGGTTTGATGGTAAAAAAGGTTAAAAAAATGTCTTTGAAAAAAAAAAATTATTTATTTAGTTAGTCTTTTTGGCTAACAGGAGTACTTAATTCAAAGCTGCTTTCCGTACATAATTAATTCTTCCATCAACCCAGAATTAGCTTGATCAATGAATTTTAGAAAATGCCTCTTTTTTAACTTAGTTAGTTAATTTCAGTGTATACCTAGGTTTGTGTTTGATTTGATTGATTATAAGACTCGATTTGGTAAATTAATTTAGTAAATATTGGCTGAGCTTGATTAATATACCCCATGGGTAGATACAGTAGTATTATTGCATGCATTATTCCCTTAATTTATCGCATTTCCTCATTTGAAGGCTTTGACATATCCCAAGCAAAGCAAAAGTTGTTTTTTTGTCTATGTAGTCAATTTAAGAACTACAACTTTGTATTTTACCATGAGAAAGTTGGTTACTTGGAGAGAAATTTCGTCACTAAAACTGACTCGTTTTTTGACCGATTGTCAACCTTTTGTCACGAATTATCTCGAGATATGCACGGTTTTACACTTAAGGCGAAGTACCTGAGCAGATGGTTGGATCTGATCTATTACGTTGTTTCTTGGACCCCTGAACCAGAAAGTCAGAGATCAAGAGAATCAGAAGATCAAGTTCTTCGTGTTTAAGTCGCTAAAATGCATTGCTTTTAAGCTAGAGATCGAAAACTGAAAAAAGATCCAAATCTGTTTTTTTCAAAATGGCGGACGGGGGGGGGGTCCACAAACTTGGATTTAGAATCACCTAATTGTCCTAAACAATGGCCCTTTGGGATAGAGCGGATTATGCCCACTTCCGCGCCTCCCATTTCCGCGCCTCAACTAATTCTTACCTGCTTTGATCCATGCTCTTCCCATATCCGCGCCGAGTGTCTCGTTTCCGCGCCTAAGGGATGGTTTAGGCATAAAGGTTGGCAATGTTTTATGGCCACGCTCCATTCCCCCTCAAACGTGGCGGGAGGGGTAATTTTCAGGAACCTAGATCTATCAACAAATCAAGGAAACTTGATCAAACTTGAGCACTGTTAATGGGATCATCATCGACACTGGAAAGGTTTGAAGAAGAGGAAGATCCTGAATGTCCATCCTCGGCAGCCTTGGTCCTGTATATAGCCATTCATGCACTCCTGCAGCCTGCAACTCCACATTGTAGTCGCAAAGGTCAGTTTGGCAAATTAAGAGATCGGACATTCTTAACTGCTCGATGTGGAGCCTTTATGTATTTCGAAATATCTCAGCAGAAATCTTGTTCTTGACGGCCTTTCATGGTGTCTCTTTTCATGGGATTATTCACAGCACGAAGTAACATAAAATAATTAATTCGCGATTATTTAATGTTTGTTAAAGATTATAAAAAGCACGCTTTTAAAAAAGGTTTGTTAGGTCATGTTGGTAATCGTCTACTCGGCTAGACAGTTGAGTTTCCGCTCGTGACTTTTTCCGCATGGCCAAGAGCATCGAGCCGAGTGGCCTCCCCGCTCCCCGGACTGGGTAAAGGGGTCACGCACCTCGACTTTGTTTTCGTTTATCTCGTTACTCTCCTTTTCATCTTCACGATTAGTACCTACGTTCTGTGTGTTTTCACAACTTGGAGGGAAAAAAAGAACACACGTTTGTGCATAATTTGTTTTTTTCTCGTGATAAAAACGTGAACTGCCCGCATTGAAACGGAGCTCTTAACTCACTAGTTTCAGACCAAGAAATCCTTTGAAAATAAAAATAACAAAAATTCTTTTTGAGGTAAAAAAAAAGAAGCTAAAAGTTCAGTCGGGGCAAACTCCATTGAAATTTTGTTTCTTACCAAAAACATGAAGAAGAAGTTGATGAAATTGGTGGTTTTTTCTTTAAAGGAAGATCATCTAAAATTAAGCCCAAACTTGGAAAACTATACGTTTCTGAAATAGTGTAGCAATTTTGAAGTAGATTTTCATGAATGAAGTTTTTATATAAGACCTGCGTGGTTTAGTGAGTAATGAATAATTAATTTTTTAAAAGAACAATGAGTGAAGAGCGCGGTTTTGGTTTTCGTAAGTTTGGAGCCAAAGAGGGCATTGTTTCGCGAGGAAGAGTCCCTTGGGAGGATAACAAACGGATTGGCTCAATAATGAGCTTTCTATAACATTAATTAGAGGGGATTTTGAAGTCCTGAGAACAATATAGTGGCTGTTATGCAAGTGGTACGGTGTATGTGTTCCCTGGGTAGCGGGCAGTGGGGGTCGAGCCTTGTATAAAAGGGAAAGTGAGCCCGGAAAGGGGCAGAAATGAAGTCGCTGTGCTTAGTGGTGTTGTGTGCTCTCCTCGTCTCCGCTGAGGAGAAAAAGGAGGAGAAGAAAAACGAAAAACGTGGACTTTACCATCATTTCGGTGGTTCATACGGTGGATCGTACGGTGGATTAGAAGGATACGGAGGCGGTCACGATTTCGGACACGTTCAGCTTGAAGGAGGATTCCAACCCATCATCGGGCATGGGCATGGTCATCATGACAGCGGACATCATGAAGAACATCATCATGTCAAAGCCATTACTATCACCAAAAAGGTACCCGTCCCTTACCACGTCACAGTCGAAAAGAAGGTACCTTATGAAGTCAAAGTCCCAATTGACAAACCCTACCCAGTCTACGTCCCCAAACCTTATCCAGTTTACGTCGAAAAGAAGATCCCTTATGAAGTCAAAGTCCCCGTCCCACAACCTTACCATGTAGAAAAGAAAATCCCATATCCCGTCAAAGTTCCAGTCGACAAACCCTACCCCGTCCATATTCCCAAGCCATACCCAGTTTATGTTGAAAAGAAAGTCCCTTATCCGGTCGAAAAGACCATCCATTATCCAGTCAAAGTGCCAGTAGACAGACCTTACCCGGTCCACATTCCGGTCGAAAAGCCGGTCCCTTATCCCGTCGAAAAACCAGTCCCTTACCCAGTCAAAGTTCCAGTTGACAAACCAGTCCCAGTACCTGTTGAAAAACCTTATCCCGTCCATGTTGAAAAGCCTGTTCCTTATCCCGTCGAGAAGATCGTCCACTATCCTGTCAAAGTCCCAGTAAAAGTACCCGTTGAAGTCCCATACCCCGTCGAAGTCAAGAAACCAGTGCCAATTTACGTGCCAGTCCACCATGAAAAACACTACGAACACCAGAGCCATGGACACGACGATTACTCGGGCTCTGAAGGGCTTGGAAGCTACGGAGGCGAAGGATATTCCGGCGGCGAGCAACACTACCAAAGCGAAGGGCACGGATATTCAGGAGGCGAATCCTACAGCCAAGGAGGTGAATCCTACGGCCAACACGGAGGTGACTCCTACAGCCAACACGGAGGTGACTCCTACAATGGTGGCGACTCCTATCACGGCTCCGAATCAGGTCACGGTGGCGACTCATACCACGCTGGATCGAGCCACGGTGCCAACTCCTACCACGGTGGCGGCTCCAGCCACGTCGAAACCAAAGTCTACGGCGAACATGGCCATTCGTCCGGCTACACAAGCGTCGTCAACCACGGTTAAAATCCAACCTTAAAATACTTTGTACATAAATTCTGGTCAGCTTTAAGTTTTGTACAATTTTTTTTTACATTGTTTATAATTATATTTTTTTAATTTATACTTTTTCCTTTCATTCTACTTTCCTTATAAACAAATTTTAAAACGTAAGGAAGTCTTCCAAGAATTCACTTTCTTTTGTTGTTTTATATTCTCGCTCTTCCTAGTCAAAGCATCCGTTACATTTTTTTCCGTGTGACAGACCTAATTATCGTGAGAATCTCAAGGTTGCTTAATCACTTTTACATAATATTCTACAACTAAGTAATATTACTTTCTTCGACCTTTATATTTAATGATTAATATTTATTTGAGAAGAAAAATTCCTTAGCTATTTACATTCGCTTATAAAATGACTTCCTAGCAACATTTTTTAAAAGAGAAAATAATAATATTTCAAGTCAAAAATGTAAGGGTGCTTAAGAAAGAGAAAGAGCCTTGAAGGTATTCATAATTTGAAAATTTTTGGATCACTATTCACACAGGAAACTGCAAGGTGAGTTTTTTAGATCCAGTTTTGTGAAAGCCTTTTCGTCTGTGATTCCAGAAGCCAACTTGGTTCCAAAAAAGCTTTCAATTTTATATTTTGTAGTTTGTACTCTAGAATTTAGGTAGAAAAATTGGAAAGAAATTGAAGTAGAACTCAAGGACTTGACTAGAACTTTGGAGCAAAATACACTTTTGCTGTAAATTCAGTGCAGTTACCACATTGGCTCAGCAAGAACCCTTAACAGTCTGACGAGTTCGATTTCAAAATGGTAATTTGCGAACTCTATGGAGCGAAAGGTTTCTCATGAAACGGACGGAAAGGTTCGAAGTGTCAGCTGTTGGAATGTAAATGCTGCGGTCGCCCGTTCGCTCTCGAGTGGCTCCTCTGCCTCGCGTAACTTTAAATTTCCCATGGGGACATTTTCACTTAATAGACATCTGTCCGGAGGTGAAAACACGTGTACTAAAAGCACGACATCTCCTGAGGGACCTAACTCACAATTTTTCCTCTGTTTTTCACTTTTAAAACTTGTAGAAGTGAGGAAAATATCAATTCGGTTAATCGGGGGCGATGTTGATTGTCATGCAATAACCAGGAGGACTTGAACGTGTGGCGGGTCTAACTAACCGCGAGACCTCAAATCCATGGCGAGGAACCCGCAGACTAGCCGAACATCGTTTGCCTCATTAACTTTAAAATTTAAGCTTAAGAGTTCACAAGACACTATGGTCCAACAGACACGACAATGAGCACAGAAGGGAAAAATATGTGCTATATAGATTGATCAATAGATGCTTTTTCTTTCTTAATTTTCCTACTTTTTCACCCATATACAGGTAGCTATAGTGGACCAGCAGATTATCGGCTAGACTTTTGACCTAAGTAAAAAAGTACATAAGTAAACCACCCTTGGATTTTAGCGAGGAATTGATTAGCATCAATAACTTTTGGATCAGACATCAGGTTGCTCCAGGAGTCCAGAACGACTCTAACTTCGTTATACTGAAAACAAACCCTGTACTATGTTTTGACGATGGAATTCGATTTCACTTTTACTTCCAGTAACTTCTTCAAAGTACACTATTTTGATAGGACCAAACTTTCTGGAGTTATGAACACTGTGCTACCAGGTCAAAATTCTGGAAGATGATCGGCTGGTCCACTCTAGCTGGCACACCCTGTTTATCAGGTTCCTAGGGATAGTATATTAATGAAGCAAAAAGTAGACTTAATTAAATATTTTATTTTGGCATGTTAAAGATGGGTACATAAAATTAGTTATGATGGATTAAACTTGAGTATCCACTCATGTGGCCTCCGCTTAACATTTTGGAGTCGACGCTGCTGCTCGCGCTTCCATGGTTATCTTCTTGAGTGTAGCCCTCATGAGAAACTTCTTCTTTCTTGGAATACTCATGGGAGGGTTCCTCCTTTATGGAATACTCGTGGGAGGTCTCTTCTTTTGGAGAATACTCGTAGGTTTCTTCCTTTGGTGAATAGTCATAGGTTTCTTTTGGTGAATATTCGTACTTTTCTTCTTTAGGAGAGTACTCATATGATGTTTCTTCTTTTGGAGAATACTCATATGATCCTTCCTTCTGGGAATACTCATATGATCCTTCCTTCTGGGAATACTCATGTGAAGCTTCTTCTTTGGGGAAGTACATCTTCTTTTTGACTTCAACATGATATGGCACTTCGATGGGAATCTTGACGGGCACATGAACCGGGTAGTGCACAATCTTTTCCACTTTGTATGGTACAGGCTTTTCGACTTTGACTGCTACTGGCTTTTCGACGTGAACTGGAACCGGTTTTTCGACTGGAACTTTGACTTCGTAATGGACCAATTTTTCGACTGGATAGGGTACCTCTTTTTCGACTTTGACATGAACAGGGTATGGCTTCTCGACTGGAACTTTGACTTCGTAAGGAACCTTCTTTTCGACGGTATAATGAACTTTTTTCTCGACATAAACCGGGTAGGGCTTTTCAACATGAACAGGGTAGGGCTTATCGACTGGAACTTTGACTTCATATGGTACTTTCTTTTCAACAGTATAAGGCTGCGGTACTGAAACTTTGACTTCATAAGGTACCTTCTTTTCTACATAGACAGCATACGGTTTTGGCACATACACAGGATATGGCTTATCCACCGGAACTTTGACTTCGTAAGGTACCTTTTTTTCAACAGTAACAGTATAAGGAACTGGTACTTTTTTGGTCACGGTGATCGTCTTTATATGATGCTTATGATGCTCTTCGTGTTCATGCTTGTCTTCATGATCGGAATAATGTTGTAATCCTCTTTTGACGACATGCCCATGGACTGTCAAAACAGCACAAAACACAAACACTGCACTCTTCATGTTTAACAATAAAATCAACACCCTTTTCATTCCGTCTTATATACTCCTCCCCCTCTATTCATCAGGATTCCTCAGACTTCCTTTATTTCTTGAGTCCAGGCCATTATTATTCAACAATGCAAGATTCGGATCGCTCATCACACTTGACGCAACTGGAACAGTTCCTACTTAAAATTAATTCATCCTCTAATTACTTTCCATTATAACATAAAACTCGGTTGCGAAAAATCATTGTTAAAATATTACGAGTTTTATTGTCTTAAAAATTCAGAGCACGTAATTTTCTTATTTTTTTCCACAAATTACTTCACTTTCACTCGATGATATGAGTGCAATAATTTTAATGATAAGATCATCGAAATGAGAGATATGGCAAAAGTTTCATAACTTGGTGACTGATGCATCAATTTTTATTTAACCAAAATATGCAGCAACCCCATAACTAGAACTTTTGCATCAATTCTGTGCTGTACAGTCCTCTCCACTAAATAAAAACCCCTCTAACCTTCCTCCAGACCAGAATTTTAGCGAGTTTCCGGAGGAAGATGGGAGCTATTGAGGTCGGAGGCTTTCATTTTTTTTCGAGAGAGCTGTTGCTGCTCAATTATCACCAAAAGTGTGTGAAAATAACAGCAAAATTGAAGTTTTTCGATGCCTTCATTGAGCATATAAAATGCGTAATTTCATGTTTTCTCCGTGTAATTGCGTTTTGTGTGTGTTTGAGGTTAAAATTCAATCCGAGCTCGGTACTGTTAGGCCCGTAAAACTCTTTTTTCCCTCCGCTTTTCGTTTTAAGAAAACGTTACCGACCGTGAAAACTCCATTTGCATATTATCAAGACCACTCGGGTAACAGCTAAACGGAGCGAATTTCTTCTTCAGCCACGTCCAAAGGGTGGGGGTAGTTTCTTTTTACATTTTAAGATCTGCTTTTTGCGATTTTCCGAGGGTGAAACTCGTTTTACCTTGAATTTGTTTTGAATATTGCTTTTACAACTTTCTCACTTTGTTAAATGCAAATGGATTCTCCCGTTATAAGTCCCTTAACGCACCTAAACAAGATTCCTCTTTGAAAAGGATCCCGGCTATTCTGAAAACGGCTCAAAATTAACCTAATGTTGCATCATATTCAGTTGAAAACTCAAAATTAATCAGTACAATGCTAAAAAAACGTATAAATCAAGAACTTCATTTTTTTATAGTCTACCATGGTCTTTCTATGTAATAGGGGTTGTAAAAGTGAACCAAACTAAACACGTCATCTCAAATGGCAATTTTAAATGACCTTTAATTTTCTGGTATTGACACGACTGGGCAAATATTGAAAATGGCGAGCGAGAGAAAGATGTAAAAATCCATTAACCTTTGTAAACCCCAGAGAATGAAGTAAAAAAAAATCTGCTAAAAAATTAAAAACCATTTCTAAACCTTCAAAAAATTTAAATAATCAAACATTTTTTAAAATAAAAATATCTAGCTATTTTAAAAAATAGGTAGATTTTCTGAAAGAAATCTACCTAATATCTAAATATCTTTGATTAGATTAAAAGAAGTGCCATCACACCCTAAAAATGGAAAGAATCAGATTTTATTTTGTATCAAACTTAAGCCTGTTCTAAACCTGATACTTTCAACAGTCTAAAATGCTCAAAACGGCAACGTTGGATCAGATTAGCGGAGTTAGTTTTTAGGTATTTGTGTTTGAATTTCAATCTTGAAGTAAATTTTAGTTGGAAAAATAACCGTCAGGTGGTAGCACCTGAAGACCGGTTTTTTAAATTTCGATTTCCCGTCTTTTCTCCGAAACTACTGAACCGATTTATGATTTCTCAGTCTTATTCGTTCTAGGAAAAATTAAGTGAAGAGCTAAAAACTTAAATGTTTGTCTTTTACTAATATTTAAAAAAAATATATCTAAAAGATTGAAAAACCTTTTTAATTTAATTGAAACAGTGTAGGTAGGTAACCTATCTAACTAGATAATCTATTTACACACTAATATTAGTAAGAAAAATAGGAAGATTGAAAAATTCCAAAAATTGGTGTCGGTCTACAACCTTCCAATGTAGGGACATTTTTCTCAATATTTGCTTTCTTGATGAAAACCCCTTGAGAGGGTATTTTAATTAAACTTATCTATTGTCTCAAAAATGGTTTGAAGTTCCAACAAAAATATTTACCCCTGACTTATTGAGTTAAGGCTTTCAGTATGCTGGATCCATGCCCATGAAAACTGCCAAAGTCGATGGATGAAAAAGAGTGCTTGCTCTGTAGGAAAAGAATGAAAAATGAGGTTGGAAATCTCACACCAGATTTCGTTAGAAATAGTCTACGATGGTAGCGCAGCCAACTGCAATCTATTAAAACTAAATTTTCCATTTTTTCTGCAAATATTAGAGGTTTTAATTGAATCTCTTTAGCGGATTTTTTAAAAATCTTTTATTATAAAGAAAACATTAAAATTATGACCAGAATGAATAAAAGTTAATGGCGGACATGAGAAGAAAATCCAGAAGAGTCGTAATTGTTGATTCTGCTGTAACCGTAGTCTCTGCCGCCGTAGGAACCATCGTAGTGAACTTTGACAGGGACGTGGACCGGGTAATGGACGACTTTCTCGACCGGATACGGGACCGGCTTTTCCACGTGTACTGGCACGTGTTTCACCACGTGGACCGGAACGGGCTTTTCGACTTCAACTTTGACCGGATAATGGACGATCTTTTCGACAGGGTACGGAACTTTTTTCTCGACAGGAACATGAACCGGGTAGGGCTTTTCGATCGGAACTTTCACTTCGTAGGGAATTTTCTTTTCGACTGTATAATGAACTTTTTTTTCGACGTAAACCGGGTATGGCTTTTCGACATGCACAGGGTATGGTTTATCAACATGAACTTTGACTTCATAGGGAACTCTTTTTTCGACAGTATACGGCTGGGGTACCGAAACTTTGACTTCGTAGGGAACTTTTTTTTCGACGTAGACCGGATAAGGCTTTGGAACGTACACAGGGTAGGGCTTGTCGACTGGAACTTTGACTTCGTAAGGTACCTTCTTTTCAACGTGGACAGGATAGGGCTCTGGAACCTTTTTGTACACTGTGATGGTCTTGACGTGATGCTCGTGATGTTCTTCGTGCTCGTCGTGATGATCAGGTTCGTGATGGTAACTTCCAAAATCCCTTTTGCCTTTTTTCTCTTCGGCAAGTGCCAAAGCGAATAAAACGAACACCACGGGCACTTTCATGTTTTTTCTTTTAAAATTGTCCCGTTTTTCGCTTTTTATTCGTTTTTCCCCCATTGGGGCTTCCTCGATTGCTAAAGTTCCCGCTTTTGTTTTGACTGGCCGACCGAAACGTTTACGTTTCATCACGAAATCCTTTGTATGATTAAAAACCATAACATGGAATTCTTATTTCAAAATTAATTGCCATTTTTCTTTCGAGAAAAACAATAACATTTCATAGTTCGTGTTTCATTTTCATAATTTCTTTAGATGACATCAGCGGCGAAAGCCCCAGAGCGAACAACGTGACGGATAAATTAATTTTTTTTGCCTTTTTTGACTGAATAATTCGATATTTTTACCCTGGTAGGTAATTTTAACAAAAAGCCTTGGCAATTCAGCCATTCACCTGAGACTGATATTTCCAAACTGGTTAGATTCTCTGAATTGGAATATTTAATTGCTGAAATCGTCGGGAAAAAAAAAGTTTCCAAAGAGGGCTTAAAGTTGAAAATCTCGAGAATTTTAGGTATTTTTTAATGTTTTGAGACAGTGCTTATTGACCGTCATTGGCCATTGCACTGTCATTTAGGTACCTTTTGTCATTTTTATGATAATTTACAAAGTTTCCTGATTACCTATAATATTTAAATACTAAAAGGAAAAAATTATTGAAAAGTTTTTGAGTATTAGGTTTGGTCATAAAGTTGGGTGGGTTGTGGTCATGAGAAAAGTGAAGCCCGCGGTCGCCGATCGACTTTCCCTAAAGTTGGTTTAACTTGAGTTATCTCCTCAAGTTCGAGTATACCCTGACGTAGTTGCCTTTTTACATTGCTCGATGCAAAAGAACTTTTTGACATTTTAAATTTTTTTCTGTTTGAGCTTCTCGATTATTCGGCTCCTCCTTTTCATTCTCAATCATTAAAATCGCCGTTAAAAATTTAAATACCCCTGAAAATGATGAGTTTTGGTTTTCTACAGACTTTGTAGGTTTTTTAATAAGGAGAGCCATCTACAATTTTATGATCGAACTAACAAGTTCGTTGAGTTTCCAACAGATGGGACTCCTATCGGTTACGTTCATTCATAAAATCGTAACCAACTTACACATTCACCTGGTTTCTTTCTTCGCTTTTCTTGTAGAATCTTTTCAAACTTGAATTAAAGGCTCCAGGCAGAGATTTGGCCTTAGAATTTAGGAGCATTGTGGCATCTTAAGTTTACAAGAAGAAAAATATGCCTTTTTTTATTTACCCAAATGTTGTTCCTCCACATGTTTTTAGGTATGTGAGAAAAACGATTCTGAAGTCAGAAGTCTCGATTTTGACAGTGAAACTTCCTTGTAGTGCAGATGGTTACTAATTGAACTGTTTCATCGCTGAAGTTTTCCTTCCACTTGGCCATCAGTTCTGATGGTTAGAACACCATGAAGCCTAACTTAAACTTTTTTTAATTTTAATTTTTTGCATATTTTTGTAAAACTTGAAAATATTTTCGCTCATGAGAAAACGGAGACGATTTTCAACACTTTAATAAATTGTAGTAAAATTTTTTGGTTCAGTAAAAAAAAAAAAATGGATAAAATGAAAAATAATTTATTAGGTAATAAAATATAAAATAATAAAAAAAAATATAATAAAAAGTGTCAGATGTAATGTAAGGTTTTAAAAATATATTTCCCTTCCGGGGCGCTTTTTTTGTTTACTACATGTTTTATTGCAAATGCGTATAGTTCTTCTTCAGTATCGAAATAGCGGGCGGTGAATGCCTGGAGAAGTTTTTCGTGGGTCGCCTTCTTCACTTTTTCGGCGTATCCGGCGTAGTGCTCGCGAGCTTCTTCGGCGTATTCTGGGTCCTCCTTCTCATAGGCTTCGGCGTAATCTTCGCACAATCTTAACAAGAAAGATCGAACGTCGAAATCTTTTAGCATTTCGTTAATGGTGAAGGCTCCCCTCTGGCATTTTTCCAATCTTTCAGAAATGACCTGATGATGTTTTTTGCGGATACTGCAAATGAAAAAAAAATTAGATTAAGGAAGAAAAAAGGGCATTACTTATTTTATAGACTACATAAAAAATAAAAATAAAAATCCATAATTATTTGAGGGTGCTCTTCCAATATCCCCCCCCTTGACATGTTTCTGTTACAATGTGCGCCCCCCTTTTTCTAATTTAAGCATTATAATACATACAAGAGATTAGAGAATAAGGGTTTGAAATCGCAAAAAGTGTACTAGTATTTTTTTTCTGATTTTATATTATTTATTTTAGCACCATTAGGTAGTTCTAAATCGAAGTTTGCGTCACCCCCTCCCCTTCTGTGCTTTGTCTGCCATTTAGAAAAAAACCGGCCAAATTTTGCTATTTCTTCACAAATGGTTCCACTTTAAATTGTTATAAGGGCAATATGATTGGTGCTCATTAAATGGTATAAAAAGTTGGTTCAAGTTAGTTTTTTTTCTGGTTTTTTTGAAAAACGTCTTTAAAACCCCTAATATTTATGATATCGAAATCGGGGTGGCAAACGATTTACCGTATTAGGCTATTTACCCTTTACATTTTTCATAAAGCAAAAACTTTCTAACTGTAACAGAAAATTTTTACGCAAATACGTAAAAAATGTACGTAAAAAATGTTAAAGTTTATCCTTTTTTAACTTTAAAGTTCGGATTCGGATTCGTATTTATGAATCCGGTCGGATTTACGAATCCGTTTGGATTCACTAAAAAATTCAATTTAAAATTCTGGTATAAAAAAAAATTTCTTTCTGAACCCGAATTTTTATAAAAAAAAACCTCCAAATCAACAGTTGTAAAGCCTAATTTTCGTCCAAAAACCTTAAAACGAAGGTTTCAAGAGCTTTTAATAGAGTTTTAATAGCCAAACTTTCGTTTAAAAAATCTCAAAATAAAAGTTATAAATGCAATTCCTTTTGTTAAAAACTTCAAAATCAACATTTTAAAACCTAAATTTTTTTCAAAACCTTCAAAAGTTATATTCAAAACTTTGCTCTATTTGTGACCAGTGTGGATTTCGAAAGAATAGTTTTAAAGTGCAGAGGCGGACTGGCCCGGGGGGGGGGGGGTGGACAGAACCCACCCGCGCCCCCCCGTGAATACGTAGAGGCGGCGCCCCCCCGGGTCATTTTTTTTTGGCGTTATTTTTCCTCAGTGGCTCCCAAACTGGGGGGCGTAAGCTGTCCCCAGGGGGGGTGTGGGAAAGCTCAAGATTTTTTTTGTGTGCAAATATCCCCAAAAATTCGTCAAAAACCTTAAAATCAACCTTTTTAAAGCCTAATTTTGGTCAAAAAACCTTGAAATCGACATTTATGAAGCCTAATTTTCGTCCAAAAACCTCAAAATCAACATTTAAAAAGCCAAATTTTCGTCAAAAACCTCAAAATCAACATTTTTAAAGCTTGATTTGGTCAAAAAACCTCGAAATCAACATTTATGAAGCCTAATTTTCGTCCAAAAACCTCAAAAACATCATTTAAGATGCCTAATTTTCGTCCAAAAACCTCGAAATCAACATTTTTAAAGCCTAATTTTGGTAAAAAAAACCTCGAAATTAACATTTATGATGCATAATTTTCGTCCAAACACCTCAAAATCAACACTTTTAAAGCCTAATTCTGGTCAAAAAACCTCGAAATTAACATTTATGATGCCTAATTTTCGTCCAAAAACCTCATATTCAACTTACATTTATAAAGCCAAATTTTCGACAAAAAACCTCGAAATCAACATTTGTGATGCATAATTTTCGTCAAAAAAACCTCAAAATCAACTTTAAATTGACAATTTTTCGTCAAAAACCTCGAATATTTTTGTCAAAAAATCTCAAAATCAAAGTTTTAAGTGAAATTTCTTTTGTCAAAAACAGTTAAAATCAACATTTTAAACCCCAAATCTTAGTTAACAGTCAAAAGTTAACATTCAAAACTTTGGGGGGGGGGCAAAGGATTTAATTAGTTTAAAAGGGGGGCGCACTGTGAAAAAGTTTGGGAACTTCTGTTTTTGCCTAATATATTTTTCTAAAAGCCAATTTTCTGTTAAAATTTTTTGCCCCATCCGGGCGCCCCCTTAACTGAAAACCCACCCACACCCTAAGGTCCCAGTCCGCCCCTGTTAAAGTGATATTATCAAACAACAAAAAAAACCTTGATTTTGAGGTTTTGACAAAAAATGGCTCTTAAAACCTTAATTTTGGCGTTTTTGGACGAAAATTAGGCTTTACAATTGTTGATTTTGAGGTTTTTGACGAAAAATTGGCTTTTAATCTCGATTTTGAGGTTTTTGACGAAAATTTGGCCCTTATAACCTTGATTTTGAGGGAAAATGGCTCTTAAAACCTTGGTTGTGAGGTTTTTGAAAGAACATAAGGCTTTACAATTTTGATTTGGTGGTTTTTGACGACGGTACGGTTTTTCTCGGTTCATTAGACATTTATTTATATTATTAGACATAAAATTTAAAACATACCACTAAAATAAACCAATATTTTATATTGTTTTATAAAATAGGTTATGTACTTACATTTCCTAGGGGCGGCGAATGGGGGGGGGGCGCATATTGGATAGTGTCATTTATGATGGAAAAGTGCATTTTTACTTGAATGACCGTCAAAAACCATAATTTCTATTTAAATCTTCTGATCGAACAAAGCGGTCGATGATAACAAAAAATTTTTCCTCATTTTTACGTTTTTATAAAACCCGAAAAAAATTCACAATTTGACAGCCCTACAAGAACTGCTTCTTCTCAATTTATGGATTTTTTTAAATTGGATATGCACAGAATACAGAAGAATAATTAATTAAACCGTTAAAAAGGCCACAAAATTTATATTTAGAGAAAAAAAAATTGGTACTCACCATATTCTCGATTTGTCCATTCTTCCGAACGTTCTCTGACTGCGTTTTTGGTAACTGAAGAAAGGCATGGTTTTGGAATGGAAAGACTAGGGACTTGACGACTAGAAAAGTTAGAGTGACCCTTGAAAGGAAGGGGTAGTCCTTTTATACTAAGGCCGGTCTCGAAAAGAAAATGGCGGATCGGAAAAGGGAAAAACCCAGGTGAAAGGGTAGAAAACCCCTTAAAAAAACGAATTTTTTAAGTTTAAACAGAGTAAAGCTACCTTTATTTATTTGATTTTTTTATATTCCATGCCAAAGCATAATTTTTTCCATCAGGCAGTGGAAAATAAGGTTTTTAATTATAAGCCTTAATTTTTTTTTCTCAAAAATAAGTTAGCAATTTCGGAAAAGTAAAGTGATGCCTGAACTCGTTGAGAAGAGAATTTTCTCCTAAAATCATCAAAATCCTACATAAATTCCTTATTTTTGCCCACACATATCAAAGCTTGCATGATATCAGGTACTATCGAAATGAATAATGGGTCAATGATAGGTACCTAAGCAAAATTAATTGCATGATGAAAAATATCGAAATGTATAAAATGCATAAAAGAACATTTAGAATCAATGCTGTGATAACAAGAGAAATTTCCCGTGGCCGCGGAGGCGGGAATTTTTTGTTTTTTCGTCTTTTTGAAAGGAAAAAAAAATCCGCTTAAGGGAAGTGTAAAACAAAAAAAAAGGATTTTTTTTTTACTACATACATATTAAGCATTGCCATTCAGTAGTTTTCAGTAAAACCCCTATGTCGGTCTTTATCGAAATTTTTTATCAATATTTAATACTTATTGCACGATATTATTGGTAAAATAGAAAAAACGGGGAAAATTGAGTGGGGAAATTTTTATTTTCGAGTTACATACTTATTAGATACATATTACAAATTTTCAGCAATGATGAGCAATGATTTCTATGGAAATCCATGAGGGGAACCTCGAAATGCATGATAATTTAAATGAACGAATGATGGGAAAAACGTCATTTTTCAATCAAAATGCATGATTGTTACAATCGAAATGGTGGGCGGGATACTTCTCAACACAATATCATTATTGATGGAATATTGAATTTATGGTAGAAATGAAAAATACGTCTATTTTGACCAAGTAGTCCTCCCGTCCGAAAATGAAAGCATTTTCTGTCAATTTATCATTATTTTAATATTTCAATTTTTACATTGTTTTTCTTTTAGGTAGATTTTTTTAAGTGTCCCCCCTTGGGTGAGGTTGAAAAAAATGTTTTTATATCCAAAAAAACGACCTCAGATTCTTCTTTTTCGCCCTAAAAATGGTCAAAACGACAATTTAGTTGAAATAAATAAAAAAATGAAAACTTTCTGGCCTAAAAAGCGAAGCGAGGAATTTTGGTGCGTCAAAAAAATGTTTTTATAAGCCGAAACCGACTTCAAATCCTTGTTTTTCACCCTTAAAATGGTCAAAAACCACATTTTAGTTGAAAATCAAAAAATGAATATTTTCAGGTCCAAAAAGTGAAGAAGAAACCCTTTGGTAAGATCAAAAAAAAATTTTTATATCCCGCAACCGACTTATTCTTGTTTTTCACCCGAAAAATCGTCAAAAACCACTAAAATGTTAGATAAAATGGTATCTCAAAACCTATTCGCAATTGTCACGAGTTCTCCGCAAAAGTGACCATTTAATCCGATTGCAAGATTTGTCCTTAAGTGTCACATCCACAAATGTCGCCCTAAATTGTGGACATCATAGGGAGTCTGAATTTAAAATTTGAATTTTTTTGAGGTTACTGACCTCATGAGTGGAAACTATGAATTTGATTTTTTTAGAATGCCTTTTACTTGACCAGGGAATTTCCCAAGTTAATCCAAGGTTTTTTTCTTTTTTAAATTTTCTATAGAAATACAAGGATTATCTACCTGCCTTACTCCCGCCTATTCAACGACAGCCGGAAAACGAGATAAGACTATTAATAATTCATAGAAAAGAAGTATTGGGATTTTTCGCCTTTCTTTTTCTTTTTAAAAAATTATTTGGCCTTTTGTCTAGTTTTAAAAACTACACCTGTCATGGGATTGGAAATCTCTCAGGGCGACTTCTGTCCAGACAAGTCAAGGACCTTTCAAAAGGAAATTAAAAAAATTTTAGGGAAAAAAAGTTTAAAAAAATAGGAATGGTAAAATCAAAAGATTTTCTTTTTTCTCTTAAAATTTAATTAAATAAAAATACAGTCGACTCTCGATAATTCGAAATCCAAGGGACCTCAGAAAAAATTCGAATTATCGAGTTTTCGAATTAGCAAAATGTTCGAAATATCGAGGGGCAGAAAAAAATATGTAATTCGAATTATCAAACATGTAAACATTGGAACGAAAAATTTTATTTACAGAACGTTATGAAAAAAGTTATTTCGAATTATGGAGCGTTAGACACGGTCAAGTTGATGCCTGATAAAACTTGAAAATTCGATTAATAGAACGTTGGGAAGGAATAATTTCGATTTATAGAGCGTTTTATTTTCCCTTTTCGAGGAAAATGATTTCGAATTATCGAGCGTATCCAAATACAAAGGATTTTTTCGAATTACCGAAAAATTCGATCTATCGAGAGTCGACTAGTTGTCCATCTCTCGATCAAATGGAATGCATGAGGGGAAATATCAAAATTCATCATCCTTTGCAGTACATATTTCGATAGTAAGAAACAAGAATTTTGATTTTTTCCATCATGCATTTATTAGTTACCTCCTTCCTGCCCGATATTGATTTTTCATTTTTGACATAATAATCGGGTCGGCGACATATTTTGTCATTTGCAGATGTGACACTTGCGGACAAATTCCATTATGGGTACGGTGACCAGACGTACTACTTTTGTAAGGACAGAACTATTTTTCGACTTAATGTCCTGTGAACTTTTTAATCATGAAAAGGGCAGCAAAAAGTACTACTTTTTAAAAATGTACTTCTGTAGGACACGTCCCTACAGGGGGAAAAATGAATAAAAAAAAATCAAAATTATATAAAAATTGAAGGGCCAGGGGGAGGGGGAATAAAGATGAAAGTGACCAAATAGTGATTTCGGGAAAAATGAAAAACCAAGTTTTTTTTTCTGTTGATTTTGTCTGTCAATTGATGAAGTGGATGTGATAGTGGATTCTTACAGTTTTTAGGGTGAAAAATACGATTCCAAAGTCGTTTTCCGGAAAAAATTTTTATCACCTAGTTTACTGTACCCATGTAGAATAAACAGCGATTCCTTTAAACCAAATTATTATTTTTCCACTTTTATTGGGGTGAGGAACTCAAATCTTAAGTCAGTTTTGAGATAGCGATTTACCATCACCTAAAAAAACGCCAAAAATAGAGGTTTTGAGGTATTGACTACTTTACATTGAGATTTTTGTATCAGCATCGAATGTATAAAATACTAGACAAAAAACAAGTTTATTTTGACTGCCTATAGTATTTTGGCAGTCTATTGTGACTGGTTCAAAAAGGAAATCGAAATCTTTAAACGCCTGTAAAACCGTAGATTTTTGTTTTGTTTTAATCTCATGTTAAAAAAATTAAAAACCATAGTTAGGCAACTTTCAAGCAAGAGGTCTTACTTGAATTTTTTCAGAACCAGGGGCGTTTTTTCATATCTTACCCAGATATCCCCTTTCGGGTGGGTATGCTGTATGAAGGTACTTGTTACTATGTACTACTTTCCTTAAAAAATTATGGTCACCGCAATTATGGGGTTAAATGGTAATTTTTGCGGATATCCTAATGACATGCGTACCTATAGATTTTGAGATAATATCGACCATTTTGGTGGTTTTTGACCATTTTTAGGGTAAAAAACAAAAATCTGAAGTAGGTTTCTGGTTTAAAAAAAATCATTTTTTACGATCTCACCAATTCCAGGGTGTCCCGAGAATTCGTCGCCGCGAGAATTCGTCCAACTTGACTGGAGGACAACTCGTCCTTTTGGACGAATTATCTTAAATCACCTTCAATCAATTGGATCTTGTGTGCTGAGTTCAAAAATAATCGACTGACGGTCGAATTTGGGGGAACTGACGACATACAGGGTGCTAAAGTAGTGAAATTTTAAAAACGGTCGCTATTTTCAAAAATGCCACAATTTATCAGACAATGATTGCTCCTACGGGGGAACGATGACTCCCAGCAAGACCAAACATGACTCATTTTAAAGGTAATTAAATTACAAACAATAAATACTAAGAGCCAAATTTCCCAATCTGTTATGGTTTGGATGTGATAACGCTATGGACAAAAGTGGTCGCCATTATCAAAAATGTCACAATTTACCGGAGATTTATTCCCCTAAGGGGGAACCATGAGCCTTAGCAAGACCGGACATGACTCATTTTAAAGATAATTAAATTACAAAAAATAAGTAATAAGAACCAAATTACCCTATTTTTTGGAATGAATGAATGAATAAAATAGTTTATTTGATTGTAGTACAACTTCTTTAAGAACGAAAATATACTAAACTATTATTACGGCATGGTTTAACAAAACCGTCAGCCTGGGGGTTGGCCATATTAGTAGGGAACCTTTTAATAGAAATTTTAAAAAAATTTATAACATTAACTGCAGTAATTTAAAAGAAAAAATTAAAACACATATAGGTATGTACTATGTATGAAAAAGATTATAATAAAATACCGATTACGACCAGTTTTAATAAGAGACTACTTATTGTAATGAAGTATGGAACATGTTCAATAAAAAATTAATAAAACCATCAAAGTTAACAGAAAAGAAATTAAAAATCTACCTAATGGAATAAGTAAACAAGTGAAAATAAATGAAAAATTCATCTGGGAGAACTAGGTATAACAGTTTCATTTAAATCATTAGGCACACAAATCACTAAAATTTAAACATAGCTTCCTATCAACTATAAAATTTAGGATTGCCAATACATAGAAAAATAAAATACTAAATACATGGTTAATTCTATGTGGGCACCAAATTAGATACCTACTGCCATTTAAAATAGTTGGATATAAAATCAAAATAAAATTATTATGTATAACTTATAAGCTTAAAATGATTACTTTTTATTTACTTGGGCCCTAAATTATTTATCTAAATTAGGGACTCTTTTGACTAGATTTGGTATCTTTACGACAACAAAGGGCCTTTTTAGCTTGATTTTTTTTATCCTTTTTGGACACTAGGGGCCCTTTTTGCCTAGATTTTTAGACATTAGGGGCCCTTTACACCAAGATTTTTGGACATTAGGGGCTCTTTTGACTAAATTTTGTACCTTAATGACCACAAAAGCCCTATTCTGCTTGATTTTTTATCCTTCTTTTTATCACGATTTTTGGACATTAGAACTCTTTTAACAGCTAACTAGATTTCGTATCTTTACGGCCTTTTTTAGTTTGATTTTTGGATTTTTTAGATATAAGAAGAGAGGCTCTTTTTTAAAACTATGTACCTACATATTTTAAGATTTTTCCCAGTGGCATAAAGAGAATTTTCCTGGCTGGTAAATTTTACCTATCCGACACTGCCTAGCCTTCTTTCTGGCTAGGTGCCTACAAGAGGTTGGGCGAGGAATACGGCAGCCTTCAGCCCACCAATGGAGAGAACTCACTTTTTTAAAAAGTTCCAGTTTTGGAGGATCCTCCTCTATCACTATTATAGCAGACCATTAATATTGAGAAAAATTCATTTATACCTCTCCGTTAAAAAGAAAAAGCCATAAAATGCCGAATAAAATAACGAATGATTTTTTTCACCCCAATCTCAAAATAACAATGATAAAAATGTCTTGACTTTTTTCGGCCATCCCTGTCATCCCCCCCTGAAATAAAATCCTGGGTACGCCCCTGCAGTTCTTTTAGCATTTTTATTTCTGAAAAGATAGTAGCCATGTCGTCTTTAGTCATAACTATAAGATTTTCCAATCTTTTATCCAAAAGATCTTCCAATTGCTTCAAAATTTCTTGAGTAGGTGAAAAAATAGCTTCCTTTCTATTTTGTCCCATGATGTGATCAGAATTAAAAGTAAATAAACAAGTTAAGAAGATCGTCACCTTGTTTGTAAACAAATTGTTCGTAAAATGCAGGAAACTGACATGCGCACTGGCAATTTTGCAAGTTCAAACCAAAGTTCTCTGATAGAAATGAACAGAAAAAACACGATTCCAAGATTCTTTTTTTACATTAAAAATATTCTTTTTCCTGATTCCAACTCGATATTCACAGAGCGAAACACTTATTTCACTAGTCTTACCAAAAAATCTCCGGAAAAAAACACTATAAATAGCCGAAAAAGGACAAAAAATAGGGAGCCGATGTGAACCTTACACAGTCAAGGCCGAATCCCCCCCTATATTTTATGGTTTGGATGTGGTAAGGCTTTGAACTTAGAAAAATTGTAGCCATTATCAAAAATGTCAAAATTTACGAGACATTAATTGCTCCCACTGTGGCACCATGAGTCCTACCAAGACCGGGCATGTCTCATTTTAAAGGTAATCAAATTATGAAGAATAAATAATAAGGGTCAAATTTCGCTATCTTTAGTCGTCTCGTAATGGTCAACAAAAACATAACTTCTGTTGTCTAGATCCTTCCACTTGGCCAACAGTTCTGTTTATTAGAACACCATAAAGCCTAATTCAAACCTTTTCTTCTTCTTCTTTTAATTTTTGCATATTTTTGTAAAACTTGAAAATGTTTTCGCTCATGAGAAAATAGAGACGATTTTCAACCCTCTAACAAATTGTAGAAAAATTGTTTGGTTCAGTAAGGATAAAATGAAAAATTATTTATTAATTAAATAGAACAAAAATTATCAAAGATCATATCACTTTTTAAAAATATATTTGCCTTCCGGGGCGCTTTTTTTATTTACAATATGCTTTATGGCAAATTCATGCAACTCTTCTTCTGTATCAAAATATTCTTCTATGAAAGCGTCTAGTAGTTTCTCGTCGGTAGCCGTCTCCACCGTTTCGGTATCTTCTTCATCTTCGCAGATCCTCAAGAGGAAAGATCGCACATCAAAGTCTTGGAGCATCTCGTGAAAGTTGTTGGCTCCCTTCTGGCCTTTCTCAAGATGCGGTTTCTGGCGGATACTGCAAAAGAAAAAAAAATTAGATTAAGGAAGAAAAAAGGGCATTACTTATTTTATAAACAACAAAAAAAAAATATTTAAAAAATCCAGAATGATCCCTTGACATATTTCTGTTATAATTTGTTTTATTTTCGTCTAAAAACCTCAAAACAAAGGTTTTAAGAGCCATTTTTCTTCAAAACGTCAAAATCAAGATTTGAAGCCAATTTTTAGTAAAAAACCTCCAAATCAACAGTTGTAAAGCCTAATTTTTGTCCAAAAACAACAAAATAAAGGTTCTAAGAGCAATTTTTCGTCAAAACCTCAAAGTCGAAGTTTTAAGAGCCAAATTTTCATCAGAAACCTCAAAATCAAGGTTTTAATAGCCAAATTTTCGTTAAAAAAATCTCAAAATCAACTTACAAGAGAAAATTGTTTGTCAAAAAACCGCAAAATAAAAGTTATAAAGTTATAAATGCAATTTCTTTTGTTAAAAACTTCAAAATCAACATTTTAAAACCCAAATTTTTTTCAAAACCCTCAAAAGTTATATTCAAAACTTTGCTCTATTTGTGACCAGTGTGGATTTCAAAAAAATAGTTTTTGGGATTTTTTGGCGCCAATTAGGCTTTACAATTGTTATTTTTGAAGTTTTTGGCAAAAAATTGGCTTCAAATTTTTATTATGAGGTTTTTGACGAAAATTTGGCCCTTAAAACCTTGATTTTGAGGGGAAATGGCTCTTAAAACCTTGGTTTTGAGGTTTTTGAACGAAAAATTAGGCTTTACAAATTTTGATTTGGTGGTTTTTGACGACGGTACGGTTTTTTCTCGGTTAATTAGACATAAAATTGGTTTAGACGAGAGATTTTATAACATAGGTAAATTATATGTACCACTAAAATAAACCAATATTTTATATTGTTTTATAAAATTGGTTACCTACACTTCCTAGGGTGAATGGGGGGGAGGGCGCATATTGGATAGTGTCGGGTATGATGGAAAAGTGCATTTTTACTTCAATGACCGTCAAAAACCATAATTTCTATCTAAATCTTCTGATCGAACAAAACGGTCGATGAAAACAAAAATATTTTCCTAATATTTACGTTTTTTTAAACCCGAAAAAAGAAAAATCACAATTTGACAACCCTACAAGACTTGCTTCTTCTCAATTTATATTTATCGGATATATGCAGAGAATACAGACGAATAAAGATGAATAATTAATTAAACCGTTAAAAAGGCAACAGAATTTATATTTAGAGGAGAAAATTGGTACTCACGATGTTCTCAATTTATCCATTCTTTCCTCCGAGCTTGCAAAAGATTGATGAGTAGCGTTGTCGTCACCGGAGAAAGACATGATTTTTGAATGCAATGGGTAGACTATGAACTATGAAGACTATGAACTTGAACGACTAGACAAGTTGGAATGGCCCTTGAAAGGAAGGGGTAGTCCTTTTATACTAAGGCCGGTCTCGAAAAGAAAATGGCGGATCGGAAAAGGGAAAAACCCAGGTGAAAGGATAGAAAACTTCTTAAAAATACGAATTTTTTAAGTTTAAACAGAGTAAAGCTATCTTTATTTATTTGATTTTTTTATATTTTCTATGCAAAAGCATAATTTTTTTTATCAGGCAGTGGAAATAACGTTTTTAACTATGGGCCTTCATTATTTTTTTCTCTCTCGAAAATAAGTTAGCAATTTCGGAAAAGTAAATTTTATTGATGTCTGAACTCGTTGAGAAGAGAATTTCCTCCTAAAATCCTCAAAATCCTACATAAATTCCTTATTTTCGCCCACACATATCAAAGCTTGCATGATATCAGGTACTATCGAAATGAATAATGATAGGTACCTAAGCAAAATTAAATGCATGATGAAAAATATCAAAGTGTATAAAATGCATAAAAGAACATTTAGAATCAATGCTGCTATAGCGAGAGAAATTTCCCGTGGCCACGGTGGAGGGAATTTTTTGTTTTTTCGTCTTTTGGAAAGGAAAAAAAATCCGCTAAAAGGGAAGTGTAAAACAAAAAAAAAAGGATTTTTTTTTACTACATATTAAGCATTGCCATTCTGTGGTTTTCAGTGAATCCAGTGAATCCCCTATGTCGGCCTTTATCGAAATTCGACGTATTTTATCAATATTTAATACTTATTGCACGATTTTATTGGAAAATAGAAGAAACGGGGAAAACTGAGTGGGGAAATTTTGAGAGATCGAGTTACATATTAGTTATTACAAATTTTCAGCAATGATGAGCAATGACTTTTATGGAAATCCATAAGGGGAACCTCAAAATGAACGAATGTTGGAAAAAGACGTCATTTTTCAATCAAAATGCATGATTGTTCCAATCGAAATGCCGGACGGGATACTTCTCAACACAATATAATTATTGATGGAATATTGTATTTATGGTAGAAATGAAAAATGTGTCTATTTTGACCAAGTACTCCTCCCGTCCAAAAATAGAAGCATTTTCTGTCAATTTATCATTATTTCAATATTTCAATTTTTACATTGTTTTTCTTCTTTTAAGGGTCCCCCCCTTTGGTGAGGTTGAAAAAAATGTTTTTACATCCCAAAAAACGACCTCGGATTCTTCTTTTTCGCCCTAAAAATAGTCAAAAACGACATTTTACTTAAAATCAAAAAATGACAATTTTCAGGCCTAAAAAGTGAAGCAGGACCCTTTGGTGAGGTCAAAAAAATGTTTTTATATCCCTCAACCGACTTATTCTTGCTTTTCACCCGAAAAATGGTCAAAAACCACTAAAATGTTGGAAAAAATGGTATCTCAAAACCTAGTCGCAATTGTCACTGAGTTATCCGCAAAAGTGACCATTTGATCCGATTTGTTGATTTAATCTGATTTGATCAATCAGGATTTGTCCTCAAGTGTCACATCCACAAATGTCGCCCTAAATTGTGGACATCATAGGGAGTATGAATTTAAAATTTTTTTGAGGTTACTGACCTCATGAGTGGAAACTATGAATTTGAGTTTTTTAGAATGCTTTTTACTGGACCAGGGAATTTCCCAAGTTAATCCAAGGGTTTTTTTCTTTTTTAAATTTTGTATAGAAATACAAGGATTATCTACCTGCCTTACTCCCGCCTATTCAACGACAGCCGGAAAACGAGATAAGACTATTAATATTTTTTTAGCCTTTCTTTTTCTTTTTAAAAATTATTTGGTCTTTTGTCTAGTTTTAAAAACTACACCTGTCATGGGATTAGAAATCTCTCAGGGCGACTTGTGTCCAGACAAGTCAAGGACCTTTCAAAAGGAAATTAAAAAAATTTTAGGGAAAAAAAGTAAAAAAAAAATAGGAATGGTAAAATCAAAAGATTTTCTTTTTTCTCTTTTCCCATCATCCATTGATTAGTTACCTTCTTCCTGCCCGATATTGATTTTTGACATAATAATCGGGTCGGCGATATATTTTGTCATTTGCAGATGCCGACAAATCCCATTATGGGGTTAAATGGTGATTTTTTCGGATATCCTAATGACATGCGTACCTATAGGTTTTGAGATAATATCGACCATTTTGGTGGTTTTTGACCATTTTTAGGGTAAAAAACAAAAATCTGAAGTAGGCTTCTGGATAAAAAATCATTTTTTACGATCTCACCAAATCCAGGGTGTCCCGAGAATTCGTCGCCGCGAGAATTCGTCCAACTTGACTGGAGGACAACTCGTCCTTTTGGACGAATTATCCTAAATCATCTTCAATCGATTGGATCTTGTGTGCTGAGTTCAAAAATAATCGACTGACGGTCGAATTTGGGGGAACTGACGATAATACATGGTGCGAAATTTAGCATCGAATTTAAGGCGGAGACGACCATTATTTTTGTTTGTTTCTGAGTCAATAGATCGCAGCACATTCGGCCCCAAAAGTTTTTTCCTCGTTTTGGGCACTAAAATGGTCCGATTTTTTTTCTGAAAAGCGCATTCTCTTTGATTCGGAAAACTCTAGACTGATCTGAGAGCACTTTTTTCCAAAAAAATTTTCTTCCGGAAAATCGGGAAACGAATTTTCCGGGAAAAACTTTTTTTCAGAAAAAACCAGGTACACGTTTTGTAGGGTACGACGAGCTGTTTCCAAATCTGTTAATAGTTTCAAAATCGGTTAAAAACGGCGTCGTAATCGCTGTCATAAGATTTAGACGGTGCGGGGGGTGGGGGAGCGTCTGGGGGTCGTAAAATGGGAATTTTAAAATTTTCATACATAGTACCTTAGTTCAGTTGAGTCAGTCCGGAATCCGGCCAAAACCAACACCACCGAACGGGGGGGACCGGGTCCCCGGGACCCATGGTCGTAATTTTGCTGAATTTCTCTGTTTATCGTTAATTTTGCGAATTGTGTTTGAAAGTTACATAATTGAATTCTCTACAACTTTTACGAAATTCACTTTTTGAATAGATCGAATAGATCGGTCAAAATTGAAAAAACCGTTTTGGTCGCCTCGTTACGCCTCGGATACGTTAGGTCTTAAAAAAATGAGTCCCGCGGCAGCAGGACTAAAGAGGTAGATTTCTTTCAGATGTTTAGATCTAGAACTTTCTATAATTCGAAGAAAAAAAAATCATCTGTTTCCCGGTAAAAATTCAAAAAATTTCTTTTTTACCTAGGTTCAAATCTATTGCGCCCAGCTGATCCAAACCAACTTTAAATCTTTCTTAGCCATCCCCATAACATCACTTTTAAGTTTGAAAGCGATTGGATGAACGGTTTGCGAGATTCGCAGGTTAGGCCCTAAGTAAAGTACCAAAACCGCTGGTCCGATTTCAGCCGTTAACGAACTCATAAATTCTATTAGTTTAAAAGCCCTAAATACCGAATTTCATGCTGGTCAAGTAAAAATTACTCAAGTTATCGTGCGAATATATACATATATACATATATACATATATACATACATATATATATATATATATATATATATAAACTTTTGAGTTGAGGGTGGTTTGGGGGTCCAGGGGGTCTGAAATGAAAACCTATCACAAAAATTTTTGAATCTGAGACTACTGCCCCCATTGCAATAGGTAGATTTCTTTCAGAAAATCTATATCTATCTATATCTTCTTTCAGAAAGATTTTTTAGGTAGATTTCTTTCAGAAAATCTACCTAAAAAATCTTACTTAATTAAATGTATAGTAAATTCAATAAGCTTTAATTTCGTATTTACAATTTTTTCGCATACGACTTACGGTTTTCGAGATATTGGCGAAAAATTATTTAAAAAATTCGCCTTCTAAATGTGTGTTTTTTTGAATCTGTGAAAAAATTGTGTTTGCTTTCTGTCTGATTTTTAATCCCTCCTTTTTTAAGGAAAAAACAAAGGCGAAAACCGATTGGCTTTCCTATTCTTTCATCTCCTACATAGGTCTTTCCTCGCATAATTAAATTAATCTCTCACAAGAAAATGTTACACCACACACACACATCTTCAAGGAATAAACACATGTAGTAAAATTAAGAAGAAAATAAGGGAAAAGGGAGAGTAGTAATCACCGTAAATAAGTAAGCAGAGCTGATCGGCTGGACCAAAGTCCACTTCATTTCGCTCCGACTCTGCTTATCAGTCCAGTTTAAAAAGTGAGTGAAACATTTTTTTTAATTCATGAACTATACGTACAAAGCAAGTGTGATTCCATAAATTATGGCGCAATTTTTTTTACATATTTCTTTTATTTTATCTTATTAGGATTGCAATTGTCCAGTGTACAGAGCATTTTCACCTAATGGTCCATTGGGTCCCAATAACGTCATGTTTTTGAAGAGTGCCATAAAAGCAATACAAAGTGGCCAAAAAGCTTTCCCGGCACATTTTAAACAATAAATCTTTTACATCAACTTTTGCAGGATAAGGTCTGTTGGATAAGTCCTGGATAAGGTACTGCTCTGTAGACTGGATTAAATTAATGTGTTTATTTTTTATAGCCAAAAAATTTTTCCTTCTTTTTCAATGGATCCTGCATATTACAAATTTTATTGACTTGAATCCAACCTAATGACAGTGTGTTAACCTGTCATCTGCGTATCTTGATTTACGACCCCAGACGCTCCCCCTCCCCGCACCGTCTAAATCTTATGACAGCGATTACGACGCCGTTTTTTAACCGATTTGAAATTATTAACAGATTGGAAACAGCTCGTCGTACCCTACAAAACGTGTACCTGTTTTTTTGAAAAAAAGTTTTCCCGGAAAATTCGTTTCCCGATTTTCCGGAAGAAAATTTTTTCGGAAAAAGTGCTCTCAGATCAGTCTAGAGTTTTCCGAATTAAAGAGAATGCGCTTTTCAGAAAAAAATCGGACCATTATTAGTGCCCAAAACGAGGAAAAAACGTTTCGACATCTTCCCTCTCTCTCGCACACTTGGTAGAATTTAATTGTCGGATCCGCCTTAACCGGAAAGACATACGGACTGGACCTTCACTAAAATGACCAGTACGCCATCCAAATGAAGAAAATGATTGGACTGACGATGTAACTAGGGGAATTTGCATAACTGACGACAATTTTAAATTCGGTTAAGCAAAACTTAACCGGAAGGACATTTAAAGATCTTTTTGAAACAACGTAATTTTATTCATCGTAAACAACAAAGAATGAAATTATACGAAGCTATTCGTAAGTGTAGAGAGTCCATGGACAGAATTTAGAAACAATGACAAATGAAATAGAACAGATGATTAGTGAGGGAATAAAATATGGAGGGTATAACCACACATATTTTACATCTTCCCCCTCTGGAAGGGTTGTGAACGCATCTTGAGTAAAGTATCTTAAATTTTGAGTATATAACAGACAGACGGCTAGTTTCTTCCGTATTCTAAGCCAGCAAACAGCAATTCGTAGAAGATGTATCGAGGAATACCGCTGTCACTCTTAGTGATACCGAAGTCTCGAATTTAGTCCGTTCTTTGTCCCCGGCTTGTAGAGCTGCTGTCTTCATCTTCCATTACCATTAATCATGGAGATTGCCAACTTTTTCTTCCAACAATGGAAAGTTGACAACTAGTCATCCAAGATATCTGATAGGTCGAATCAAAACGGTCATCCCACCGAAGAATCAAAAAGAAGCTTCCGGACTTAACAATTCAGAATCGTTTTCATATCAGCTGATGTCATCCATGTTAGTAAAATCTTGAATTAAGAATTCAGTCCATTCTTCGTTCTATGGCTTTGGAGCTAATGTCTTATCTTCCATAATCGTCAATCATGGAGATCGCCAACTTTTTCTTCCAATAATGGAGAGCTGACGACTACACGGTGTTCGGAAATACAATACATGGATAATTTTTGTGAGAGCGTTAAAAAGGCGTTGTATCAAAAAAAGTTAAATGTAAACCCCCCTTAATTTTAAACAAAGAATTGATTGGTATATTTAAAAATGCGTTTCGATATACAGGGTGCCCCGAACAGAACCTAACTTCGTTATTTCAAATGAGAACCCCTATTTTTGATTGCAGATTCGTAATCTACGCAAAATTTCAAGTTGATTTGACTAAATAGTTGCCACTTTTGACAACTTTTAAAAATGCCAAGTTTTAATTTTATTTCGCCCTAAAATCCGTTAAAATTGACATAAGTGGCCAAACTTTTTTTTAATTTTACTTGTTTTTTTCTGAAGATTCTAAGTATTACAAATTGAAACATCTACGCCTTCTGCATCACGATATAGCGACACCAACTTCTTTCTTTTAATGAAAATCCCAATTTTTATTTCAGAGATAAAAAGTAGAGCCTTTTTCAAGAACTTTTTCTTTTGGGCCGAAATCGCTATCTCGATTTTTTGGAGGAGCTGTATCGGCTTTTGTAGGTGCGACACCTACGAACTCGAGATATTCAATTCTGTCATTAATATTGCTCCTAGCCACTATCCTTTATCGAATTAATTATTTAATTAAACGTTTATTAATGAATCTCAGCAATAGACATCTTCACCTACGAAAGCCGCTACAGCTTCTCCAAAAATGGAGATAGCGATTTCGGCCCAAAAGAAAAAGTTCTTGAAAAAGGCTCTACTTTTTATCTCTGAAATAAAAATCGGAATTCTCATTAAAATAAAGAAGTTTGTGTAGCTATATCGTGATACAGAAGGCGTAGATGTACCAATTTGTAATATTTAGAATCTTCAGAAAAAAAACAAGTAAAATTAAAAAAAAGTCTGGCCCCTTAAGTCAATTTTAACGGATTTTAGGGCGAAATAAAACTAAAACTTTGTGTTTTTAAAAGTTGTCAAAAGTGGCAATTATTTAGTCAAATCGACTTGAAATTTTGCGTAGATTACGAATCTGCAATCAAAAATAGGGGTTCTCATTTGAAATAACGAAGTTAGGTTCTGTTTGGGGCACCCTGTATATCGAAACGCATTTTTAAATACACCAATCAATTCTTTGTTTAAAATTAAGGGGGGTTTACATTTAACTTTTTTTGATACAACGCCTTTTTAACGCTCTCACAAAAATTATCCATGTATTTCCGAACACCGTGTGTATCATCCAAGAAATCAGATTGTAGCAGGTCGAGTAAAACGATCATCTCACCAAGAAGCATTCGGACCTCATAATTCAGAATCTTTCAAATCAGCTGAATGTTCTCTTGATACATAGTTGAAATTTGGAAAAACAAAAGAAAAAATTTTGAAGTTTACACTTACGAATAAAAGATCTATAATTTCATTTTTAAAGATCTTTTTGTAACAACGTAATTTTATTCATCGTAAACAACAAAGAATGAAATTATACGAAGCTATTCGTAAGTGTAGAGAGTCCATGGACAGAATTTAGAAACAATGACAGATGATTAGTGAGGGAATAAAATATGGAGGGTATAACCACACATATTTTACATATACCACAAATTACCGTCATTCGATCGGATTTCATGTGCTGGGTCCAAAAATAATCAACTGACGGTCGAATTTGGGGCTGATGATATACAGGGTGCTGAAGTAGTGAAATTTGAAAAACGGTCGCTATTTTCAAAACTGTCAGAATTTAAAAAAAAAAAATTTAATTTCAAATCTTCTTAAAAATTGATTTCTTCTGGTTTTTTGGGGTGCTCAGTTCGAATATGATGTTGTTTTTGCCGGGAAAAATTTTCCTGGGGCAGTTTCCCAACTTTAAAGTGGTTTTTCAAAGGTTTTTTGGTGATATGTAACTCAAGAAATAATGGTCCTAGAATTTTTTAAATTATTCCATTGCATTCCTCATGCCATTACACATGGGAATCCATATCGCTTTAGTCAATTTTCAAAAGAATGAATTTTCGCTCGTTTTAACTACAGTTCAAGAGCAGGGTCAAAGCGGTCATCATATTTTGCTTTTTTGGGCCAAAATAGTTACGATTTAACTTTTTTTTTTTGCTCCTTCGTCCAAGCGAGATAGAAAAATTATTTTGGCTCTCCTCGTCGAAAACTAAAATAACTTAATAGATTCAGAAACTACATAAAAAATAAAGGTGAGTTACCATTTAACTTTTTTCTCTATCGTCAACCGTTTTTGAGTTAACCTGGGGGGACACTAGTAAGTTGACACCCTGTAT
>JAGWEN010000818.1:0-54834 GCA_018703685.1 Orius laevigatus
AATAAACTAATTATAAATAAAATAAAAATCTATTCTAATTAAGTAGGTCTGGGAGGGAACAGAGGAATGAATTTGACTCAGCACAATACCTGCACCTGAGTCAGTCATTCAAATGAAATTACACTGGAGTGCCAATGAAACATAAAAATTTCAAAAACTAAGGTAAGAAAAAATATAAAATAAATAAAAACAAATTAAACATCAATTAAATACTCTAAAATAAATACAACAAACAGATAAATAAAAGGTTTATCTTTAATATTGACAACTTGATTTTTTTTTTTTTTTTTTTTTTTTTGCCCCACCTATGTTTATTCGTCAAAGAAATATTTTAATTATGAACGTGACCGATGTAGTTTTCGAAGTTTCATTGTCAATCGGATCATTTACATTGCAAATAAATGAAAAGCGAGGTTATTAATCAGTTAAAAGAGGCAGAAGTGAACGAAAATACTCCCAATATTTATGGCCTTCTTTTAAACTTAAAATCACACTCAAACACAAGTGTTTATACAGAAATTATCTCTAGGGGAATTTCAAGAGGGTAATATTTCAAAATGGTGTTCAGAACGTTTTTAAAAGCTGCAGAATAGAGGAGTAAGTATAAAAGGATCTCTAACACACGAACACAGAACAAAAAAATCACTCGCCAAAATAATTGCCCTTATCTATTTCTAATAGTTATCTTTCGTGAAGATAATATTGAAACATTATCGGATGATTTAGTATTCGCTTCTTATTCTATCTGTACGGTTCGTTGAGATGACCCCAGGTAGAGCAACCAATTACTGACACTATCTGGACAAGAAACAGACATAAAATAACAAAACTGTCAATCAGAGTGAAAATTAGTAAGTAACATTTTTTTATAACAAGGAAAATGGACGATAAAGATAATCAACAGGCGTCATTTTTGGGGAAAAAGTCTGCAAACATGGAAGGAGAGAAGTTACCACAATTTTTAGTTACGATGGCAGGTACGTGATTTTCATTTTTATGTAAAAAAAAAATTTTTAAATTATAAATTCCTGAGAATTTGAAATGTGAAACAAAAGTATGCCAATTTGAGAACTGTTGACGGGATTTCAATCTTTTCACCAAACGTTGATCGTTATATAAGGTACGAAAAAATTGGCCAACCTGTTGAAAAATTTGGATGGTGAAAAAAAAATTAGAATGTTTTTTTGGAGTTAAGTTGATTTTTGAGGGTGAAGGAGTAATCTGAGGGTTTTTCAACATAAATTAATTTTGATAGCATATTTAAAGAGCTTTCGAACGGCGTATTGATCAATTAGATAAGGTAAATATTAAAGGAGTTATGGACGCTTAAGTTACACTGGAATCTTAGAGTTATCGATTTTCCCCATTTTTTAAAATATAATATACATCAATTTTTTGTGGGTTTTGAGATCGAAAATAATTTTGTTTTTTCGCCTGAAAATTATCCTGGGATACTGGAAACCGAAAATTCGAGAATGTTTTTGGCTTTGAGTCCATTTTTGAGGGTGAAGGAGTAATCTGAGGATTTTTTGACGTTAAATAATTTTGATAGCCCTTTTAAAGAGCTTTCTAACGGCGTATTGATCAAATAGATCGGTTAAGAATTAAAGAAGTTATGGACGTTTAAGTTAAATTGAAACCTCAGGGTCATCGATTTTTGTCCTTTTTTTAAAAAAATCTTCAATAAATGACACCTTTTTTGGGAGTTGAGGTCGAAAATGATGTTTTTTCTTGAAAAATCATCCAGGGGTAGTTTGATCAGAGGATGAAACAGTTTTTTGAGATTTTTCGTCCCATTTTGCATGGCAATCAATATAATCAATAATATCCATTTTGTCAATTTTTGACCCCTGTTTAAAATAATGTTTTTTTACCAGATTTCCTAAGCAAACTGCCAGATTCCATTGTCCGATTGCGAGAGGAAAAAAAAAAAAAAAAAAAAAAAAAAAAAAAAAAAAAAAAAAAAAAAAAAAAAAAAAAAAAAAAAAAAAAAAAAAAAAAAATCCAACAATTTTGTTTCCCATTATTCAAACGATTTATTGCAGAGGTTTCACTGAATAAAAAAGTTTCAAACGTACGTTTCAATAAATATTCTTTTGTGATAATTTCAAGGTTAAAAAATAGTCTCAAAATAAATTTTTTCTTCAAATATTGTCATTTTTTAAGGTCAATTTTTTAAATTTTCATAGAGAAAAAAAATAAGAAATCAGAATATTCCAGCACTTGAAATAGATAAACTTTTATTGACACAACCGAAATAAGATAAACTTATAAAAATTGTTTCCACTTGGCAGATTATAGAAGGGTTTTTAAAATATTTAAGGTCGATATTTTTGTCTTATATAACTTCTTTTTTAGCTTGTGTGATAGTAATATCGGGAGGTACGGCCATAGGTTGGAGTTCACCTGCGACACCTTATTTGCAGGGTAAACACGATGTCGTCATTTCGAACGAATCTGCCACGTGGGCGAGTTCGATTTTGGCTGTCGGAGCCGGAGTTGGGGCCTTGCCGGCCGGCTCGGTTGCTGAAATGATCGGACGGAAGGTAAATTTTGGTCCGGATTTGGATTGTAAAAGATTGTTTTTAGTTGTCAATTTTGGGTTTGGCTGCGCCCTTGTTTACTTCGTGGATTATGGTTTTCTTTGCTAGAGGACCAGGTTTGCTCATAACCGGTAGATTCATTGCCGGCTTGGGACTCGGTGCTGCATGTACGGTGGTGCCGATGTATGTTTCGGAAATCGCTGAAGAAAGCGTCAGAGGTAACAAAAAAAATTTTTTTTTTCTTTATGTAACTTTTTTTGTTCTAGGATTGCTGGGAGCTGCTTTCCAGTTGTCGCTTTGTATTGGAATATTGTACGCTTACGTCATGGGAGCTGCTGTTTCCTATTTCAACCTTTCGATCGCCTGTGGCGTTTTGCCTATTATATTTGTGTTAGTTTTTTTCAAAGCTCCAGAATCTCCAATGTACCTTTTGAAGAAAGATAAGAGAAACCAGGCTGAGCAGGCGATCAGGACGCTCCGAGGGAGCAACTATGACGTCGTCAAAGATCTCCACGCCATGGAAAACGAGCTTGCCAAACAGTCAGGAGCTAAAGTTTCCTTTTTAAAGGCTGTGTCGACCAAAGCGGCCATAAAAGCGTTGATCATTTGCCTCGGGTTGATGGTTTTTCAACAACTTTCGGGCATAAACGTCGTCATTTTTTACGCGAGTCAGATCTTCAGTGATGCTGGAAGTACTTTGGATCCGGCCATCGCGACCATATTGCTGGGAATCGCTCAGGTCGTCGCGACGGCGGTATCAGCAGTTTTGATAGACAAAGCGGGAAGGACTATTTTGCTGAAAATCTCTGGAGCGGTTATGGCCGTCTGTTTGGGAGTTTTAGGACTTTTCTTTCATCTCAAATCGAAAGGTGATGTCTCCTCCATTGGATGGATACCGCTGGTCGCTCTAGTCGTCTACATGATCATTTTCGCCATCGGATTCGGCCCCATTCCATGGATGACGACAGCCGAAGTCTTACCTGAAGATATTAAAGGAATCGGAACCGGTATTGCGGTCGGGCTTAACTGGGCTTTGGCTTTTACGGTCACACTGGTCTTTCCGAGTCTTCTAAGCTCAATAGGTACACCGTCCACCTACTGGCTTTTCGGTGCCATCTGCGCCATCGCCGTCGTCTTCACGTTTATGCTAGTTATAGAAACCAAAGGTAAAAGTTTAAGCCAAATTCAAAACGAACTCGCCGGAAAACCCTCATCAAACAGATCCAACATTATTTAGTTTTTAGACCAATCTGATTCCTTCCTAATTTTAGTTTCGTTGTAAATTTATTTTTTAAATACAACATTTTTACAAAAAAATTTAATTTTTTTCCATTAATGGCTGCTTTTAAAAAAAAGGTTATGTTGCGTAAACCACAAAAAAAGGTTATAGCTTAAAAATTGAAAAGTACTTTTAACCTAACTTTTTATTTTTGTTCCTATTTCTACCTTGAAAAAACTCAAAAACGAATGCAATCACAGCCAATAAAATCCCAAAGCAGTAAATCATGAAGGGCCCTAAGACGTGACTCAAGGTTAAATTAGTCGGCTCGTCTTTTCCAGTCGTACTTCTCGAAAGTTCGATCGCTATCTGTTTTCTAGACAATTTTCAATTTCATTTTAAACCTTAAAACCTCAGTTTACCTAGAAGTCAAGTACAAACGTGCAGCTTTCGCCTCCCAGATTATGAACAAACCTGTTTCTATCGATTTACCAATTAGTTTGTCCAGCTTTTCTTTGTAAGGAGAAGCTTAAAAAAAATTGAATTATTTAGCGATCAATTTTTGAATTTTACCTTTGCGAACGACGGTTACAAGAGGAGATCCGAACAAATTTTCAGCCATAATGTGCTTTTTTTCGATTATAGCGTCGGTTATGTGCTCATGCTCAGAATAGTGACCTTGAAACAATAATGTTTGCAGCTTTAGCCTTTCGAGATCCTAATTAAGTTTAAAAACGATTTTCACTGGTTGGAGGTGGATACTGAGCCTTTTTTTTATATAAATTGCTTTAAAATAGTGCAAAGAGCTATAACCGTCGGTCATTTTGACTTGAGATCTCCACCAATCGTTTTAGAGACACCAAAACCATAGGTTTTGACACCCCACACGACATAGTTTTGAAAAAGTTTTTTAGACGATCGCCAACAAATAGAGCAGTGTCGTAACACAGATATCAAGTTTGTTGAGTAATAGTCATGTTGGGTATCGAAACATAGGTTCTTAGCAAGCCTAAAACCAATGGAAGTTGTCCCAGGTTGATAGGAGCCTTCCTTATAGCTGAAAATGCTATAAAATTGTACAAAGAGTCATAACTGACGGTCATTTCGACTTGAGACGTTATCTAATCGTTTTAGGGACACTAAAAACATATAATTTGACACCCCACACGATATAGTTTTGAAAACGTTTTTAGACGATCGCCATGCTCGCCATAGCACATCGTCATAACACAGGTATCGAATTGTTAAGTAATTATCATGTTGGGTATCGAAACATAGGTTTTTGGCTCCTCTAAAACGAATGGAAGTGTTGCCAGGTGGATAGGAGCCTTCCTTATGGCATAAACTGCTTCCAAATCGTGCATAGAGAATTTTCTGACTTAGGACCCCATCCAGTTGTTTCAAAGCAACAAAAAACCTATGTTTCAATACCCCACACCATATACTTTTGAAAAAGTTGGTTAGCCATACCTGAAGGACATCTTTCAAGAGTTAGGCCATATTTTCCAGATTCGGTTGCTTTTATCAACGATTCACCAGTAAAAACCTAAAGAAATTGTTCACCTAAAAGTATTTACAAAAAAATTTTACATGAAAATTGCTGACGACAGTTTTAACGTCAGGATCATCAGAAAATTTAAGAGAATAGACAAACGCTTCGTGAACAGCAAGCCATTGGAAGTTACGAATAGCCAATTCGTGGAAAGTGTCAATCGGCTTGGTGTATCTTTAACAAATCGTTATGAAAATAAAAAAATAAAGTAATTTTTTATTACTGTGGTACTGTCAAATATGAAGCTAATTCTGCCCCATAAAGAGAGGTCAAGACTAAAAATACGATTTCCAATGACGTAAAAAGATATCGTATAGGCGTATTGGGTATAAGAGGTTCCGAAGGCTGCTGAAGAAACGCCATACCAACAACTCTTAACAAGCTATCGCCTACTGTAAGGAACTGATCCTTTTTAATAACATCATCTCCATACTCTAAAATGACGTCAGCATCTAGTCATAAAAATAATTAGCTTACTTGTATATTGTATGGTTAATCGAGTCAAAATGTGCAGAAAAAATGCGGATATGACGACTACAGCAGCAATGATGATCCACATAATAAAATCGAAAGGTAGAAATGGAATTTTCCAGCCGCTCATCAGCTCTTGTTTTGGGACCAAAAGTGTGACAGCTCCTTTTAGATAAGTATTCGAGTAGTCGATATAGAAAAATTCTTCTTTCCACAAATAAGTCGCTGCGATGCCAAAATCAGCTTTGTCCATATAAATCATGCCAAATTGACCTTTTTGAAAAATTAAAGTTTGAAAAATGGACATTTTTACCGTCGCCGGTTCCGTTTTTGTAAATGCTCCCCCAGAAAACTCCATCGTCGACGACCTCCAGAGTGCAGTTGTGGAGGTTGCAGAATTCCAGAAGCATTTGTGCTTCGAAACCTTCGAAAGGATCTTTGTGAGTATAAGGGACGTAATCGAACGTCATTACTCGCAGTACTAAAAGAAAAACGATATCGAAAAAGGGGGAGACGTGTAGAAACTTGCAAGCCTAACCTCAGTCATGCTTACGTTTTCCTTCCATATTACTTGTTTTGTCTGGATATAAAAAAATATTTTTTTCGAATCCTTTTTTTGGATTCCAACGGTCTAAAAATATAGAAGAAACTCTACCAGGCGTTCCAACGGGCACAGCAAAATTATTCGTATACAAAATAAAAGGCCACTCTGTGGGAAAAAGTTATAATGGCGACGTCATTCAAATATTACCTTCCCAAAACGATAACCTGTCTAACCTGTTTATTCACAATTTTGTACGAATTTTATCGATATTTATACCGTTAGAAAGCTATTTTCAAGGCCCACAAAAGCTTTCTAATGAATAAAATCGCTCAGATCACTCCATAGCCCTCAAAAATGGACTTAAAACTTGTAAAATTGAAGGTTATGGTTTATGGAAGGTAATTTGCAACTACAAAATTTTTGCTTATACAACCTTCATCTCCGCTGTATTCTGCAACTAAAATTTTTTCTGAAATCTCAGTTTCCCGCATTGAATAAATAACGCTTGAAATATTTGTGGCATTCTCAGCCATAGCTGGGAGATAAAATATTTTAGGGTTAGGCCTCTGTATCGTTTCAAAAAGCGCCAAAGTCCAGACTCTTAAAAAACATTCCGGATTTGATATTCTAACCAAAAAGCTAAAAAAAGATCACATTATTCTCGAGAAAATGAGGTACTGAAGACCCAATATGTTTCCCAGGGACTCAATATGTACCCCAAATTATCTCCCAAAAGACATACCCATCACATTTATCTAGAAAGCCTTGCACGATAGACTCATAAGCGAATTTATCTTCGCAGAAATCGCTTGTGGAAATTAAGATTAATGAATTATCAATTTTCAAATTTGTCAGTTTTCCCTCATCATTGATAACCACAATGCATCTGTTCGTCACGAAATATTTTTCAACTACTTCCTTAGCCAAAAGATCCATTGGATCGTCCAAAATTTGATTCAAAAATTGAAATCCGACCGAAATCCGGATCAAAAAGTAAAAAACCCAAAATCTCATAGCTCGGCCAATTTCAAGAAAAGACTGGACTAATACAGACAGCAAACAGTTTAAAAGAAGTCGATACTCCTTTTGATCAAGCATTCATCTTGGAACTCATCAAATATGAATTTCAATCATTACCCAAACAAACAAAATTAGGACAGAAAAAACAAAGATGAAAAAATATGTTCTGTTTATTGATAAAATTTTAAAATCAACATCTTTCATGGAGATCATTTTTAAAAAATATACTTAAAAATAATTTAACAAAATGAACAATTTATCGAAGACAAGATATAATATCGGAAAATAGACTTTTTTGTGTGCTATTGGCATCTTTGAAAGACTGTCTGAACATTTCTTGTTGTTTGGAATCAAGCTGGAAATTTTGAAATTAGAAACATTTAGGATTATTATTTTGGATTACTTGATTGTAGAAATCGATGGCGGCGATGCAAAGGATTTGTCGATCTTCAAAGTCATATTGTCGTATTCTCGATTGGACATGAGGGAACCTGTTAAGATCAAAAAAATGAAAAATAAAATTGAAATTTTAGATCTTACATTGCTTTCAGCCATGGATTTTGGGAAGCGCTGATAAAGAAGCAGCATAAAGACCAGACGGCAGTGACAGCGGGGAGGTTGTTCAAGAAATTTTTTAGTGAATGAACCACCCAGAGTTGAAGAAGGGGGAGCTGATTTTCTTCACAAGCCTGAGTAAAAACCTGAAAAACCATGGCGGCCATGTTTTTCTTATGGGGCTGATTTGGAGACAGGAACTCGCTGATGACTTTATTCAAAACATCCGAAGCCGGAAAAAAGTCGGACAGGATTCCAGGAAGAATCTCGCAAACGATTTCCACTTCGATGGGATAACCACGATTTATTCTGAAAAATTTGGTTTTTGACCTCTTAAGTTAGATTTCATACTTATCAAAAAGGGCGGTTGTCTTTTCCATGATTTCCATGGAAAAAAGAGGATTGTCTGTACTCTCTAATTGACTATTTTCACTATCGATTTTGATTTTTTCAGCATAAATACAAGCAATAAGTAATTGCAATGCAGGGAGGCTTATTTTGGGATCAGAGTCGGAAAATCTGTCCAAAGCGAATCTCGTAATTTGCTCGTTAAAACCTGAATTTCCTAACAAAACTAGCCTTTCGAGTCCCTGAAAAAAAAAAATTAATTTCTATTTTTCTTTTAATAAAGAAAATCGTACATGAACTCCGGCTTGATACATAAAATCGTTTTTGGGATTTTGAATAAGTGGAATGATCACTTTGAGCATCGTGGGCGTTGATATGTTGTCGATACTTTCGTCAGGAAAAACTTCCATAAGATACATACCAAGGGTGAGGATGAGTAAAGCGTCGTCATTGTTTCTGAAATTAAAAAATAAAATAAAATTGGGAATCCAGAAACTCAGAAAGACTATGGGAGACCAATCTAAATTAAGCCCAAAACCAATAACATCTCAAGACGATGTGCTTGTATGGAACTAACTAAAGACAAAAACTTCCTCATAAAATCTTCTCCTGTGTTGAACCATTACTCCCACTAACCTCTATTACCCCATCTAACTCTACTCCAATTACCTTTTGTTACCCAATTACCTCATAGTACCCCTATTACCCCAATCGCCTCCTATAACCGCAATCACCTCATATTACCCCAATCAGCTCAAATTACCTCATTTTATCCCAATTCCCTCATTTTACCCCTATTACCTCATCTTACCCCAATCCTCGTCTTACACCAATTACCTCCTTTTACCCCAATTATCTCCTTTTCTCCAAATTACCTCCTAATACCCCAATTACCTTCTATTACCCCAATTACCTCATCTTACCCCAATTACCTCATCTTACCCCAATTACCTCATCTTACCCCAATTACCTCATTTTACCCCAATTACCTCATCTTACCCCAATTACCTCATCTTACCCCAATAACCTCATATTACACCAATTACCTCCTTTTCTCCAAATTACCTCCTAATATCCCAATTACCTTCTATTACCCCAATTACCTCATCTTACCCCAATTACCTCATTTTACCCCAATTACCTCATCTTACCCCAATAACCTCATATTACACCAATTACCTCATTTTACCCCAATTACCTCCTTTTCTCCCGATTACCTCATTTTACTCCAATTACCTCCTTTTACCCCAATTACCTCATCTTACCCCAAACCTCATTTTACTCCAATTACCTCATATTACCACAATTACCTCCTATTACCCCAATCACCTCCTATAAACGCAATCACCTCATATTACCCCAATCAGCTCAAATTACCTCATTTTATCCCAATTCCCTCATTTTACCCCTATTACCTCATCTTACCCCAACTACCTCGTCTTACACCAATTACCTCCTTTTACCCCAATTATCTCCTTTTCTCCCAATTACCTCCTATTACCCCAATTACCTTCTATTACCCCAATTACCTTCTATTACCCCAATTACCTTCTATTACCACAATTACCTCATTTTACCCGAATCAACTCATTTTATCCCAATTAACTCATCTTACCCCAATAACCTCCTTTTACCCCAATCACCTCATATTACACCAATCACCTCAAATTACCTCATCTTACCCCAATTACCTCATCTTACCCCAATTACCTCATCTTACCCCAATTACCTCATCTTACCCCAATTACCTCGCCTTACCCCAATTACCTCATCTTACCCCAATTACTTCGCCTTACCCCAATAACCTCGCCTTACCCCAATAACCTCATCTTACCCCAATTACCTCATTTAACCCCAATTACCTCCTTTTCTCCCAATTACCTCATTTTACTCCAATTCCTCCTTTTACCCCAATTACCTCATTTTACTCCAATTACCTCCTTAATAGGAGGTAATCAAGTAATCTTGATTATCCCAATTACCTATCTCTCATCCAACACCCTCCCTAATACCTTCGAATACCCCCAACACCTTTTATATAAATCCTAATGGGAAATTAGTTACTTACTCTTCAGAATACTGATATTTGTACATGAAATCAACAGTCATATCTAAAATTTTATTTCTAAACTCTTGCGGACTCAATTTTACAACTTCAACATTTGGATCTGATTTCTAAAACATAAAATTAAAATAATAAACAAAAAAATTAGAAAAGCAACCTTTATGTTTTGAACATTCTGGAGTAAATACAAAAGACCGTTTAGGCCGGCGATTTTCATCGGGACGAAATGACTTTTCAAAGAGCAGTCGATCATTTTTAGAATTTTTTCACTCGTTTCTCCTTCCTAAAGAACAAAATCAACATTTCGGATAATTTTTCTTTTTATAAACGTACACAAATGTTTAAAACGGCTGCAGCTTTTGAAATTCCGACGATTACGTATTGATGGAGGATTTCATCTTGTTGTGGATGGTTTTTTAAAAATGAGACGAAAGTGTTGAACATCCACTCAAAATGTGTCCGCTCAGTAAACATGTCAGAAAGACAAAGGATCGATTTGACCATAGAGAGTTGAAGATTGAGAGAAATTCCGCTCTAAAAAAAAAAAAAAAAAAAAAAAAAAAAAAAAAAAAAAAAAATGAAAATTTTGGCTAATTTTTTTGTTGACTTACATTAGGAAGGACCCACTGCCCAAATAAGTCCAACATAAACTGAACACACGAGCGAATATCAACATTTTTGTCATTTTTCGTCAAATTCAATGGTATACTTTCACCTAGAAAGAAGTAAGTCAATTTTTATGGTAAAATATAAAAATAAAGCTACCATCATCGTCTGATATTCCATTTTGTAAAAAGGCAACGGAAACTTGGCCAAAACTGTATCCGTTTTGGGTTCGTTCTAAATTAGGCCTTTTGTCAACTCTGACTAGTTTTGGTTTATCTTCATTATTCATCGTTCTGATTTTCCAACATAGGATTTCATTCATTTCTTCTAGGCGATTCCAAACACTGAAAATGAATTATTATGAAGTGTTTGTATGGAGGTCTGAAGAAAACTTCCTCAAAATTCTCTTCAATCACCATAAAATACTCTCCAACTTTTGCAACCCTCCTCTAACACTGGGATCCTCCAATTACCCCCACGAGAATCCCCACATTACCACCACAGACTCATCAAATTACCATTACAAGAATCTCCAATCACATCCAACAGAATCCTCCCATTACCCCATAAAAATTCTCCGATCACCCCCACAGATTCATCCAATTACCCCCACCAGATTCCTCTAATTACCCCTTGATAACCCCAATCACCTCCACAAGAGTCCCACAATTACCCCTCCACAAAGACAACCATTACCTCCAATAAAATCTGAAATTTACACCATCAGAATCCACAATTACCCCAACCAGGGTCCCCTAATTACCCCCAGTAGAATCCCCCAATTACCCCTCCACAAAACCAACCATTACACCCAATAAACCTCCAATTACCCCCACCAGAATCCCCCAATTACACCCTCCACAAAACACCCAATAAAATCTCCAATTTACCCCATCAGAATCCACAATTACCCCAACCAGGGTCCCCTAATTACCCCCAGTAGAATCCCCCAATTACCCCTCCACAAAACCAACCATTACACCCAATAAACCTCCAATTACCCCCACCAGAATCCCCCAATTACACCCTCCACAAAACACCCAATAAAATCTCCAATTTACCCCATCAGAATCCACAATTACCCAACCAGGGTCCCCTAATTACCCCCAGTAGAATCCCCCATTACCCCTCCACAAAACCAACCATTAGACCCAATAAACTCCAATTACCCCCACCAGAATCCCCAATTACTCCTCCACAAAACCACCCATTACCTCCAATAAAATCTCCAATTTACACCATCAGAATCCACAATTATCCCAACCAGGGTCCCCTAATTACCCCCAGTAGAATCCCCTAATTACCCCTCCACAAAACCAACCATTACACCCAATAAACCTCCAATTATCCCCACCAGAATCCCCCAATTACTCCCTCTACAAAACCACCCATTACCTCCAATAAAATCTCAAATTTACACCATCAGAATCCACAATTACCCCAACCAGGGTCCCCTAATTACCCCCAGTAGAATCCCCCAATTACCCCTCCACAAAACCAACCATTACACCCAATAAACCTCCAATTACCCCCACCAGAATCCCCCAATTACTCCCTCCACAAAACCACCCATTACCTCCAATAAAATCTCCAATTTACACCATCAGAATCCACAATTACCCCAACCAGGGTCCCCCAATTACCCCTCCACAAAACCACCCATTACCTCCAATAAAATCTCAAATTTACACCATCAGAATCCCCCAATTACTCCCTCCACAAAACCATCCATTACCTCCAATAAAATCTCAAATTTACACCATCAGAATCCACAATTACCCCAACCAGGGTCCCCTAATTACCCCCAGTAGAATCCCCCAATTACTACCTCCACAAAACCACCCATTACCTCCAATAAACCTCCAATTACCCCCACCAGAATCCCCCAATTACTCCCTCCACAAAACCACCCATTACCTCCAATAAACCTCCAATTACCCCCACCAGAATCCCCCAATTACTCTTTCCACAAAACCACCCATTACCTCCAATAAAATCTCCAATTTACCCCACTAAAATTACTCAATTATCAACACCAGAATCCTACAAATCACCTCCTGTTTTACGAAGAGGTAACACTTACCCAACCATTACCCCTACCTTCTCTACCAGACTCTCCTTATTACCTACTAGACTACCTCCTTTCCCCCCAACAGAATCCCCTAAATTACCCCAACAACTCAACAAGATAACAACTTACGGTAATTTGTAAAGTTCATCGCTTGTCAGCCTCGGAATATGGACTTGCTGAGTGCTCAAAACAAGCGAAGTGATACCATCCACAACCAAACTATTCGCCTGCATAATCGACGAAATTTCATCCGGATCGGTATTTTCGAAATCCGGATTCGTATTCAAAGCGCTCAAAAAAGAAACCCATATTTCTTCAAACTGAATCCGATCAGTCCAACCAAGAAGACAAACTCGGTTCACGATTTGAGCAAGAATTTCAGTATCGTGAAGAAGATGCTCGGGAATCTGCGGCAAACTCGCTCCATCCATCGGCCACGCTTCCACCGGTATTCTCGAGTACCAGTTAACTCTTTGGTTCCGTCCCAACGAAATAACAATCGACCTAAATCAAATCATCAACGAAATTCAACCAAAAAACACTCACTTTATCCGTTTACGAATATTAACAGGACAACAATTTAAACTATCAACAGAAGAAACAAGGGAAGCGACTTCAACATAAGTATTCATTATCACATCGTTTTCTTTGGTCTCATTATCTAAAAAAAATCAAAATCATATCCTAAAAACAAACCCAAATCATTACCACAGTCATTCAAGTCTTTAAGAGGAATGTCTTTTTTACAAATCGACCTATGAAGATCAAAAAGACAAGCAGAAATGCAAGAAATGCTTTCTAAAGTTAAAAGAGAAGAAAGTTGATCAATGCTTAAAACAGAGGAAGCACATTCTAATAAATTTTCGCAGATCCACGGCCACTCGTCAAATTTTTTCGAAGTTTTAACCACCCAATGAATTATCTTTAACAAAATAATTAATTTATTTAAAAACCTCAATTAAAAACATACCTGAAGGCAAAAAAGTCCAAATTTTAAAACATTTTCAGGCTGTTGTTCGGGTATTATTTTTAAAATAGAATCGCTCGGTCCAAGCAAGTCTTTGAATGAATTTAAATAATTAATTAGGCCTTTAACCACAGGCATTATGTCTCCTTTTATGTCTATTTTATTAAAAATAACATTTAATTGTTCCTTTTTCGATTTTATATCCTAAAAAAAATTTTTAAATAAAAAAAAAATAAAATTTGAAGTTTACCGAGTCTAAAGGAGGGAGCGATTTTGATATTTTGGCGATTGAGAAGAGCAAAACGGTCCGAGCGCAGTCGTACAATGGGACTAGGGTTTCGGGAGTTTTTATATTTTTGTCTTTTATTGTTAATTTGAGGGAAAGTTGGGTCCCGATGGTGAAACAATGTTGGAGGATGTTGAGGTTAAAGTCGTTTCGCATTACAAATTGAAGGTCTTCGACATCAAGCTGGCTTAAGAGACGGGCACACTTTCGTTTGTCTGAATCTACATTTTTGTTGCACCTGAAAAGAAAGTTTTAATTTTTCATCGAAAAGACTAATGAAAATGTTTAAAATTCCATCAAGAAGAGTTGGAATGGGATTTATTTTTTAAGTTGGCCAAACTGTACAAAAAACTTGGAGCTATCAAGAAGGCCGTGGATTGAGAAAAAAACGGTTTAAATTGGCCAGAATGTAATGAAAATGGTCAAAGATGTCTGTAATGAAGTAAATTGTGGTACTTTTTAATAATTTGATTCAGAAGCCACGACTTGTCCAATTTCGTCAACGATATCTTCTCCAAATCGATTTCACAGTTCGATTCAAAATCGCTCGATTTCGTCGAATAGACTTGCTCTCCTAACTTTTTCAGCAAACTTATAAGCGCGTTGTGCCTAAAAGACGAAAATTTGTCAAACTTAAGTTGGCAAAAGTATAATTACCTTTTGTACTGCCTGTTGCATGACGTCAACTTTTTCAAAAGCGAAATAACATCTTCTTTTTTCAATAAATTTTGAACTGAGTCCTTTTCCAATGTTAGCATATACTCAATTATTCTGAAAAATAAAGTTTTAATGTTTTTCTATTGATAAAAAAACATACCGGCTGCAAAATGCTGCAGAAAGTCGAGCGATGGCGATGTTTTTGTGCTCTACCAACTCCATCCCGACCATCAAAACAGATCCCGTGTATTTCGAATGTATATTTTTTAACGTCTGGAGCAACCTGTGGGCAAAAACTGGCTCCACGTTTTCCACACAAAGAGATAAAAAATTCAACAAAATCCGACTATTTTCTTCAATATTATAGATCGAATTGAGCATCTCTTCCACTGGAGGCTCCTGACAGTTTTGCACCACAAGACGAACCTCCTTTTCCAGCAACCAATGCAAAGAAGCCAAATCTTGAGGGTTCTTCGCCTAAAAAAACTTAACAAAAACGAAAAATATAAAATAAAACTTACCAAATATTTACAAAAAAGTAAAACGGAGCCTTGCTTAACGACCGAATAATTCAAAGAATTCCTTTTATTCTGAACAAGCTCAGACCAAAGTGAGACATCCCCGATGCCAAGAAGGGTCAAAATTTCAGCCCAAAGAAGGGCAAGAATCGGCGAAGATGAAGCCAAAGAAACAAAACATTTATGCACCTCTTGAACCTCTGACGACTTCAAAAGAACTTTTAATGAATTCTTTACTTCATTATAGTTTCCAGAATCGAAAAGATAAACACAACAAAGGAGAAAATTCGAAAACATTTTTTCCACTGGAAAATTTACTTCTTCTGTAAATATTTCTTTGATTTTGATCACACTTGAGTGAATTACTCGCATAAGAAGTCTGTAATAAATAAATTAAGATATGAAAAAGTGATTTATTTAGGTTACTTTGCGAGGAGATGTTGAGGAGCTATGGTTTTGCTTATGGCGTTCACTTTGAGTGGGTCGTCTCCTTCTTCACGGACGTAAAGATTCATTTCTTCAAGCTGTAGAAGGACTTTTTCTTCTCTGTATGAGCAGATTGAGAAAAGCATGGTTGTGAGCATGCCAAGCCAGTGTTCAAGGCTTTGCCCTTCTTGCTGATGAGTGAATAGAAGGACTAAGACGTTGTTTAATGGTGTGTTTGATTTTAAAGAAAATAAGGCGTGAAGGGTGTTGCAGTCGTTGACAACTAAGCGTCCTTCGGCCAATAGAGGTCGGATTGTTTCGATGACTTGTTTGTACCATCGTTTCCAGTGTTCTTCCCATCGCCATCCTTCTTTCATAAGTCCGTAGATGATGTTGAGAACCTGAGGGTATTCGGCAAGACGGACCAACATCGCCAAAACGACCTCACGTTGTGTCTGAAGCTCTTTTTCTTCGATATTTGTATCTGACATGAAAACATAGTGCACAACCGGACCAAGAGCAGGTATGCCTGAAATTGTACATTGAAATTGAAAGGGATGGAAGGTGTGACTCACTATGTGTGACCGGGTTTTGACCGCTGGCCATAAGTCCGTCGCACATCTGGATTATCTGAGGGACCCCCATATTCGTCTTTTCTTGGCTATGTTTGTTCAATAGGCTCACGAAAAACGTAAAAATTTGAGGAATCAACAGTTCAGCTTGCCTGAAAATTTCAGAATTATTGGAAACAAAACAAAAATGTGGTCCCAAATATTCGAACTTGCAAATTTGGGGCACTACAGACCTCTCCACTTGCATCAAATCACCCGATCTCTCATAACCTCCCCAATCTTCCCCTACCTCCCCAATCTTCCCCCACCTACCCCATTCATCCACACACCTCCCCTATCTTCCCCCACCTCCCCAATCTTACCCCACCTCCACAATCTTCCCCCCACCTCCCCTATCTTACCCCACCTCCACAATCTTCCCCCCACCTCCCCTATCTTCCTCCACCTCACCCATTCATCCCCACACCTCCCCTATCTTCCCCCACCTCACCCATTCATCCCCACACCTCTCCTATCTTCCCCCATCTCCCCAATCTTACCTCACATCCCCCATTCATTCCCACACCTCCCCAATCTTCCCCACCTCCCTAATCTTCCCCACATCTCCCTTATCTTCCACCACCTCCCCCATTCATTCCCACACCTCCCCAATCTTCCCCACCTCCCTAATCTTCCCCACACCTCCCTAATCTTCCCTCACCTCCCCCATTCATCCCCCCCAATCTTACCCCACCTCCCCAATCTTGCCCACACCTCCCTATTCATCCCCTACCTCCCCCATTCCTCCCCAATCTTCCCCCACCTCCCCCATCATCCCCACCTCCCTAATCTTACCCCACCTCCCCAATCTTACCCCACCTCCCCAATCTTTCCCACACCTCCCCTATCTTTCCCACACCTCCCCTATCTTCCCCACACCTCCCCATTCATCCCCCCACCTCCCCAATCTTACCCACCCCCCAAACTTACCCCACCTCCCCAATCTTCCCACACCTCCCCAATCTTCCCCACACCTAACCATTCATCCCCCACCTCCCTTATCTTCCCTCACCTCCCCTATCTTCCCCCACCTCCCGAATCCCCCCACACCACCCAAATCCCCCCCACACCACCCAAATCTTCCCCCCACCTCCCAAATCTTCCCCACCTCTCAAATCTTCACCACCTCACCAATCTTCCCCACTTCCCCAATCTTCCCCCAACTCTCCCGAACTACCCCTCACCCTACCCTCTGCAAACTCAACCCCCCCCCCCGCCTATCTTCCCCAACTACCCTCCTCGACCCTCTTTTCATCTTCCTCCCCTGTTTAAGACAGATAATTACCGTATTTGTCCAGCTTCGAGGTATTCCAACTGCTCTTTGACAAACTTTAAAAAAATAAGTCCAGCATCAAGAAGGCAATAATTGACTTTGAGGCGAATAAGTTGGGTTAAAAGGCTCAAAACTTGAACTTGAAGTTTAATATTATTCGACGTCGTATATTCAGTAAAAGACTGCAAAACAATCGGCTCGAAAAGCTTAATTTTCCTCGACATCTCTTCAACATCCATTATCGGCTTTTCATTATTTTTTTCATTTTCCTTTCTAAAAAAAAGTTTAAAACGCGAAAATTCAAAACAAACACAAACTTCTCAGGCTTCTCGGAAAGCTCGTAATTTGACGACAAGTTTTCTGAAAAATCGTTGAGGCATTTTTGAAAAATCGAGTCGTAAAATCCTTCATTTTGAGCTTTCAGTTCGACCTCAGGGACAACCTCAGTTTTTTTATTCGAAAAAAGACTTTTCAAAAGCTGATTGACCACTTTGACCGTCGATGCCGAATCCAGGACAAATGTCACCCTCAAATATTGCAAAAGCTCTTCAAACAATGAGGAAACTTCAATAATTGAATTCTGCTCCAACAAATCTTCCATCGTTTTCAAACAGTAGAACAACAAACTTAAAAATTTTTCACTTCCCGAATATTCTAAGGTAAGCTAAAAAATTAATAATTAATTTAAATTAATTATATGGATAAAAATACTTTATAATTATTGTAGCCAGCTCTAACAACATCTTTAAGTTTAGCATAATGTGGATTCGTCCCATAATGACCAATAGATGGTTTTTTCTCTTCTTTCTTTTCTTTGTCTGTTAGGAAAAAATATTACAAAACTAAAAAAAAGGTTAATTTAAGGCAAACCTGATAAAATCTTAGGAGGAGAAGATGCTCTGGAAGTCCGCCTTCGAAGGGGGGATGCCCCTGTGGACCTCGCAGGCGAACTTTCTTCAATAACTTGCACAAAAATGGCCAAAAGTCGCATGACATGGACCAACAGCGAATTAGCACCAGCTGCAAGCTTTTTTCGGATTTAGGATTTATAATTTTTTTGGAAAAATTCTGATGATTTTCATCAAAATTTTTTTACCTTTTTGTCGACACATGAATTGGATGTGATGCCTGTAAATAGATTTCCGGTTAATTTTAAAAGTTGGTGGTGCGATTCTAGGTCGAGGGATAGGCCTGAACTTGAAAGTAAGGTGACGGTATGTAGGAAAAGTCCACTTGAAGTAACAGAAGAGCTAAAAAATTTCAAAATTATTTTATTTCCATTTTTGAAAGAAAAACATTACTTGGAATTATGATTGACGAACTGCCAACCTTTTGAATTTTCGATTGGAATATATTTTTCAGAAAGTAATGATAAGGCTTCGATACATCCAATCTGAAAGGGGAAAAAATTAAATTAAATTTAATTTAATTTAATTAAATACCAATAAGTATTTGGAGGAAGAAACCATTAAATTTTCGACCAAAATCGCGATCAGTCTTGACAGAACACTCTCGGTTATTTCTTTTTCTACTTTTGTTAAACCTAAAAAAAAAAAACACGATCAAAATGTTGTTGATAATTTTCTGAGGTAATAATATTCCAGTGAATGGACTCAAATGTGGCTCGAAGAGAGTCATTTTTGTTGAAAAAAGCTTCAAAATCTCACTAAAAATACCTAAAAGGCTCTTATAAAAAAAAGAGGTTAAAATCTCCCTAAAAAGGGTCTTAACTTATATAAAAAAAAGGTCTGCCTATAAAGGACCATTTTCCTCAAGAAAGCTCAAAAATGTCACTAAAAATGGTCTTATCTCATCAAAAAAAGTTTTAAATCTGCCTAAAAAGGGTCATTATCCTTGATTAAGCTTCAAAATCTCACTAAAAATAGTTTTATCTCATCAAAAACAGGTCGAAATCTGCTTAAGAAGGGTCATTTTCCTTGATAAAGCTTCAAAATCTCACAAAAAAGGGCCTTGACTTATCAAAAAAGAGGTTGAAATCTGCCTAAAAAGGGTCATTTTCGTTGATAAAGCTTCAAAATCTCACTAGAAAGGGTCTTATCTTATCAAAAAAAAAAATCTGCCTTAAAAGGGTCATTTTCTTTGATAAAGCTTCAAAATCTCAAAAGGTCCTTAAAAAAAAATCTGCCTTAAAAGGGTCATTTTCTTTGATAAAGCTTCAAAATCTCACTAAAAAGGGCCTTGTCTTATCAAAAAATGTTAAAATCCGGCAAAGAAGGGTCTTTTCTTATAGAAAAACAGCTCGAAAAGGCTCTTTTCATATCAAAATGTGCTAAAAACTCCATTTCCCTTTGAGAAAGCATCAAAATCTCACTAAAAAGGATCATTTCTCATCAAAAAAGGTTCGAAATCCTATTCACTGGAACGAGAAAAGTAATAACCTACCATTTTTAGAAGAAAAAGTGAAAGATTTGATACCCCTAGCTAAAACGACGTCATCCCCAAAGTCGTTCGGAAAATATAAATTTTTCACCAAACTGAAAAATCCGATAATAAATTTTGAAATAAAATTGGAAATTCGAAGTACTTGACGATTCCTTCCGAGGTCGCCTTTCGAACTCGGTCGTCATCATTTGACAGCAACAAAACGATGCAGCTTAAAACCCTCATTTGAAACAAATCGTCATTCATAATAAAGTGAACACATTGAAAAGGTAAACTGCACAGTAATTCGATAAGTTTGACCTGTAAAAATAAGTTTTAGAGAAAAAAAAATTGATTTAAAAAAAAACGCACTTTGACTAGCCAATATGGATTCTCGACAGTTTCAAGGAGTTTTTCTAAAATCGGTATCGACAATTTAAAATCGTCGTTTTCCATCAAGTTGATCAAACAGATTCCCAAGCCTGTCAACGTATGTCGGACACAAATTGAAGATTCATCTTTTAGACCCTAAAAAATTCTTTTTTTAAAAAAAGCAGTTTTTGCCATTTCACTTACTTCGATGAAAATATTGATTAGTTTTTCCAAACTTAATTTTTTGTCAGTTTTTAAGTTGTCGGTGAACCATTCAGAAGCGGATTTTGAGTTTTTGGTATACATGGAGTTTATAAAAGTCCCGATTAGAACTCGCACGAGCCCCCTTAACTGAGGATCTCCATGATCGACTAGATTGTAAACGTCACAGATATGAGAAAAACCTGAAAAAGTTTAAATTTTTGGACAAAACAACTTTTATTTCATACCTTGAGGAGTCGAAAGTCCATTTTTGTCGACTTCCTGAAGGAAGAGAAGAGGGTTGAGCCGAACGACTTGGGTGAGGCAGTTCAAAGCTAAAGATCTCACTGAAACTCGAGCATTCGTACATTCCAGAATCAGAAAAGTAGTCACCAAACGTCTCGCACAGTACAAAAGAGGGCATTCGTTCATTTCAACAGCCTCACCAATATACCAAACCTAAAAAAATGGGTAAAAAATTGACATTGTTTAGGACCATTAGGTAGTTCTAAATCCAAGTTTTCATCGTCCCTGCCCTTGCGGTTTGTCCACCATTTGAAAAGAACAGTTAAAAATCGGCACTTTTTTCAGTTTTTGACCTCTAGCTCGAAAACTATGGATTCTAGCGACTTGACCACTTAGTACAAAATGAAAGATCATTAAATTTTGCATAAAATGGGTTTTCGAAAGTCATAATCGGTCCAGCCGTTCAGGAGATATCGGAGGTCAAAGTTTACCTTTTTTTTTGTAGGTAATATCGCAAAACGGGAGAAATACTGGCAAGACTAGACTGATTTGTCCGCCATTTTGAAAAAACGGTTCCGAATCGGCACTTTTTTCAGTTTTTGTCCTCTAGCTCGAAAACTATGGGTTCAAGCGACTTGACCACTCAGTACAAAATTAAAGATCATTAAATTTTGGTTCTAATAGGCTTTCAAAAGTCAAAAAAAGTCCAGCCGTTCAGGAGATATCGGAGGTCAAAGTTAGGAAAAAATTTCTCATTTTAACACACGTTTATGGCTTTGACGGGAGAACGGATAGACCTACAAAGTCAAAACTAGTTTTAAAGGAGCATAAACTAAGCATTTTCCTAAACGAGCTTCTTTCTGTTCATCAATAATATCGCTAAACGGGAGATCTACTAATCCACACAAGATTAGACTCATAAAATCAACTAAAAAAACCTTTGTTTGGGCTCAAACTTACCATCGCATTTTTGACTTCTAAAATCGGAGACGGACTTTCCCTCAACGGAATCATATCCGGCTCAGGAGATTTTCTTTTCAAAACCAAACCCAATTCTTCGCTTGTCACAGATTCAGAATCTTGATAATCTTAAAACAAAAATTAAAAAAATTTCATTTTTTTAACCCTCTTACCAGAAAAATCCAAAGGATTGTTGGGACTTATGTTGCCCGGACTTGTAGGAGGTAAAACCAACGAGTTTTCGTCAACATCCAGCAACCATTGCACATTCGAACTTTGTGTTTCCTCATTTTCCAACAAACTATCGTCCAATAAAACACTTGCATCTAAAGGTGCAACTACGCTTATTTCACCTAAAAAAATACATAATTTTCATCATTTTATACATCAAAAACGTACTTAATGTTCGATTCGAAAGCTTCCACGAGCTGTGTGTGTGGATTCTTGATTTTTCTAATCCTTGGTTTCCGACAAGGATTTTGACAAGTTGAGATGGAGGGTGAGTGAGGAGCTCGTTTAATGTCTCAAGGGATGAAGTGACCACATTATGGTCACAGTGGTGGCTCCAATGAAGGCACAGTTCATAAACCTAAATATAACATTTGAACACAGGTCTTATATATAAGACAGAACTTATATAAAAGACAGGACTTAAATATAAGACAGGACATAAGAAAGGTCTTACATATAAGACGGTCTTATATATAAGACATGTCTTATATAAAAGACAGGCTTTTCACCTGAATTAAGGAGTCTACGGATAAAACAGCTTGTCGCTTATGCTTCCTTTTTGTGCCAAAGCTTCCATAAAGGAATGTCTCTTTACCGTCAGATTCTAAATGCGGTATTAACCCTCGGATGCAATTTAGAACGCCGAGAATTGAAAATGAAGTTTGATCTTCTTTTAAAGGTAATACGATGTCTTAAAAAGAAGATTAGAAAGAGAAAAAGGTAGTATTTTGAAGTACCTAAAAGAGATGTTAGTGTGTGGATGAGGAAAAATTGAGGTTTGGGACAGTGAAGGCAAATTGAAAGGATAATACTGGAAGCGGTTCTTCTCAAAACTGCATTTTCACTGTGGAGGTTCTTCATGAATGTTTCCAAAAGATGCTGAAAGTTAAGGTTTAGTTTTTTTTTTTTGTGATATTGTGTTGAATGGTACCTTGACATCACTGTCGGTCATGAAGCAGCCGAGTGCTGATAATATTTTGGGCATTGAGGAAGCTGTGGTTTCTAGGACGGCCTCTTCGTTTCTTCCGGCTATATTTGTGAAGCATCTGACTAAACTTTGCATGCACAATTTGGCTTTGCTTGGCCTAAAATAAAAGGTGAAAAGGTAGAAAATGGGATGGAAAGGGTTACTTCATGAGATGGGCGAGTTCTGCGAAACGCCAGAGGGCCGCACGGAGGGATCTGGCATTTTGGTTTTTCTTGATCTCGTTGTGTAGTTCGATGTTGAGCCTGATTATGTTGGTGTCCATGTGGGTGCGGATGATGCGGTTGAGGCATTCGTCGGCGATCATCCGAACACTTGAATCCGAATCGTCGCACATTTTGAAAAGGGTCTCCATCGAATAGGAAAGGAGCGGAAGAGAGTTTTTCGTCTTCTTTGTGTCCGGGGCGCAGATCATTTCCGTTATCACGAGGCATAGAGTCATTTTTTCTTTCGACCTAAAAATAACAATTTTTGCTATCAAGCCAAGTTTTCACATTACAGCAGTGTTCACAATTGCGATTTGGGTGTAATTGTAACCTTCATTGAGATTTTGGAGTAATTATAATTGAAATTTAGGTGTCATCATAACCCTTATTAACATTTGGGTATAATCGTCATTGCGATTTTGTTGTAATTGTTGCAATTTGGGCATAATTGTAAACATCACTAAGATGGCTGTAATAATTTATGCAATTTGGGCGTAATTGTAACTGCGGTTTGGGCGTAATTGTAACTGCGATTTGGACGTAATTGCAACTGATATTTGGGCGTAATTGCAACCGCGATTTGGGCGTCATTACAATTGCGATTAGGGCGTAATTGGAACTGCAATTTGGGCGTCATTGCAACTGATATTTGGGCGTAATTCCAATTGATATTTGGGCGTAATTGTAACTGCGGTTTGGGCGTAATTGCAACTGATATTTGGGCGTAATTCCAATTGCGATTTGGGCGTAATTGTAACCGCGGTTTGGGCGTAATTGCAACCGAGATTTGGGCGTAATTGCAACCGCGATTTGGGCGTAATTGCGACCGCGATTTTGGCGTAATTACAATTGCGATTTGGGCGCAATTACAATTGCTATTTGGGAGTAATTGTAACTGCGGTTTGGGCGTCATTGCAAATGCGATATGGGCGTAATTGTAACTGCGGTTTGGGCGTAATTGGAACTGCAATTTGGGCGTAATTGCAACTGATATTTGGGCGTAATTCCAATTGCGATTTGGGCGTAATTGTAACCGCGATTTGGGCGTAATTGCAACCGCGATTTGGGCGTAATTGCAACCGCGATTTTGGCGTAATTACAATTGCGATTTGGGCGCAATTACAATTGCTATTTGGGAGTAATTGTAACTGCGGTTTGGGCGTCATTGCAAATGCGATATGGGCGTAATTGTAACTGCGGTTTGGGCGTGATTGCAACCGCGATTTGGGCGTAATTCCAATTGCGATTTGGGCGTAATTGTAACTGCGATTTGGGCGTCATTGCAAATGCGATATGGGCGTAATTGTAACTGCGGTTTGGGCGTGATTGCAATTGCGATTTTGGCGTGATTGTAACTGCGATTTGGGCGTGATTGTAACTGCGATTTGGGCGTAATTGTACTGCGATTTGGGCGTGATTGTAACTGCGGTTTGGGCGTAATTGTAACTGCGATTTGGGCGTGATTGTAACTGCGATTTGGGCGTGATTGTAACTGCGATTTGGGCGTGATTGTAACTGCGGTTTGGGCGTAATTGTAACTGCGATTTGGGCGTGATTGTAACTGCGATTTGGGCGTGATTGTAACTGCGATTTGGGCGTGATTGTAACTGCGGTTTGGGCGTAATTGTAACTGCGGTTTGGGCGTCATTGCAAATGCGATATGGGCGTAATTGTAACTGCGGTTTGGGCGTGATTGCAACCGCGATTTGGGCGTAATTCCAATTGCGATTTGGGCGTAATTGTAACTGCGATTTGGGCGTGATTGTAACTGCGATTTGGGCGTACATAATTGCAACTTCGATTTGGGCGTAATTGTAACTGCGATTTGGGCGTACATAATTGCAACTTCGATTTGGGCGTAATTGTAATATGGGCTTAATTGCAAAGTGGGTGTTAGGTATTGGGCAATGGGATACATTGAGTATGTAATCATTTTGTGGTGCTGTAGCAGAACGTGGAAAGCTCCTGGGCCATATGATCCTATCTCCAGGATCACACAAGACATCATCTGGACCTATGGTCCCATCTCTAGCATCATGGAGATCTGGTAAGGGAATAGGGATAGGATTTAGTTTTGGCATTTCGTCACGAGGTAATGAGTACATCAAAATAATCGTCGTTTTGACTTAAGAAAGCCAGGAAAAGGAAAACTTGGCCGGCAACTTCTGACATCATCAACCAGTGCCACACCCCAAAATGAAGAACCATTAAAAAAACATCAAAATATTCTTCAAATTTTATTCAAAAATGTAAATCTTTTACCTCTTCCTCGACTCGTCGACCGACGTCGTTGAGGAAATGAGGGATTTAAGGGTTTCGAGGGACTTCACCAGTTTCTCCAAAGCTGCCATTTTCTTCAAATGTCGAGAAACTGCAATTTGAAGGGAAATCTCTAATTGGGAGTTTTTTGTAAAAATAACAATTTGAGTTTAACACGTAAATAACACATTTTTGGAAATAAAAACAGATAACAGCTGATTGGTGTTTAAAAAAAAGTTTGACGGTTCGATTACGATAAGGCATGCGGCATCGTTTGTCTTAAATGACGTCATAAATTAGTAATCGGTTAACTACTTTCAAGGTCATATCTTGGAGGAGAAGGTTGGTATTTTTTCTGCTCTCTAACCAACTTGAAATTTTTAGGGCTTTCTATCTACTAGCACCAATTAACCGAGGCCTTTCCCCAGAGATGGGACCGAGCATGGGAGTTTGGTTTACATCAAGTGTAATAATTATAAATAAGTACAAAATTAATTATAAATAATTTATCTTTTATTATTTTTATACAGAGTTCTTTTGTATGAAATAAAAATACAAAAAATTTAAATTTTTTTCCCTTTGAAAATTCAATAAAATGGGTACAAACTTAATAAAAAATTCTTTCGTTAACTAAAACCAAAAAAAAAAATTGATTACAATAATAATTTGATAAGTCATTTCGTTCACTGTGTTTTGGCACAAAAACAGTGTCTGAAAACAGATTTTGGACTTTTCGAGGTATCTGATGGAAATTTGGCGGTTTTAATAAAACGATAAAAATTCAGTAAAAAGGACGAACTACAGATTTTTACAAATTTTAACAAGCATGTAGGAATATTTATAAAAATTTACAGCGATAATTTTGACAAGCGCTAACTAGTGTAAAATAAAAAATGAGGAAACCGATCAAGGTTTGTATGATAATCCTAGAAAGTTGTTTAGAATGTAGGAAATATAAGTTGATATTGAATATGACTTTCACTTGACAGATTTTTAATTAATTTATATGATAAGTAGTTAAAGCAATTTTTAAAAAATAATAGAACGGTTGAAAGGCCGGAAAAATGAAAATACTAAAATGTATGTACAAAACAAACCATAAATTTTTAAAAATATAAGAAACAGTTGAAGATGAGATGACTAAAGAACTGGCTGATGCCAGACGATTCGGCCAGTAAGGCAGCCGGATACGAGGAGGCAATGACGAGGCGAGAATTTCGTGCTGACGACAATATCCGTGTGGCAGACTTGGGAGCAGATCTCGTGGAGTTTTACGGGCCCCTCTTTGGGAACGCAGGATGAGAGTTCGGAGCATTCCTGGGAGAAGGCGAGAAGTCGCACACCGTAGCCAAACGGCGAGCATATAAGGCGACCGTCTGCAGAAAAGCAGAGTTCTTTGATGAAACCTTTTCCGACATTCGATTCTTCTATGTAATGGGTAAGGCGAGACACGTTTTGATGTATAAGGTGGTTCTTGGGTACTCGGAGTCTTTGCCCTGTCCGGTTTGGGCGACCAATGATGTAGAAACGGTTTCGCAGCTGGGATGTACCTTCATCCAAATTGATCTCCAGAGGAGGTGGGCTTTCCTGAGGCTCTTCTCCTTCACTTCTTTGCTGTGCAACTCTGGTCCTTTAAAAAAATGTAAAATTGATATTTCCTGATATGACATACCCAACAACAATAGATGTAATGAATTCTCGAGGTCGGACACCACCTTCCACACCACTCTGCATTCTGACAATTCTAAATCTAGAATCGCTGTCGAATTCAGCAGCTGGAAAGAAAATGATAACGGAATTTTTGTGTTTTTGATAAAACTTACGGTCTGCTCGTCTTTCCCTTCTTGCTCGCGCTTCTCGGATGGCGACAAGCGCTTCCCAGATGTCGGTTGACGTACCTCGAATTTCGCCGCTTCTCTGGTCGGGTGGTACTTGAGCCCTGAATCCTCTAAAAGCATTTTGTCTCCGAAGAACTCGCCTTGGAAACCGTCCGCCTAATGCATTCGAACCGAGGACTCTAGCTCGAGAATTAAGACCAATGACAAGCGACGAAATTTCAGGATTTGATGACGTCTGTGGTGTCGGCTCGACCTCAACATCGGATTCTTCGCCACCAGAAGCCTCGGGTGATGTCTCCTCATCTGAACCATCCAATTCCAAATCTTGAATATCATGAACACAAGTCCATTCTGAATTTTCATCATTCGATATATTTCGACTCAAAGCACACCATCCTTGAGGATGAACCTAAAAATTCATTTTATTTATAATTTCTTTATTTATAAACAAACCTGTAATGAAGAAACGACTTCAGCATCATCCCCTTCAGGGAAATCTGTCAAAAATTCGATCCTATTTTTTTTCCTTTTATTGGAAAATAGATGAGTAAAACTAGCAGCGACTGGTATCGTTGTCTGACTAAGTTGCATCAACCGATACATATTAGGCTAAAAAAAGGTTATTAGAAGAAAATAGAAGAAAATGAGGTACCTTGAAGCCGTCCAAATCCTGTGCGAGAGTTCGCAGGTCCAAATTATGAATTAAAATAAGATACCCGCCTGTAGTACAAATGATCATTTTACTAGCATCGGGGTTTAATCGTGTCCTCATTAGTCCATTCGTGTGAAAAACTCTGTTATAAAGAAATCCATTTTCTGTGTAGCTGTTAATATCCCAAGTGTAGATGGCGCCGTCGAAACCGGATGTGACGAGAAGTCCATCGCTTTGTGAAAATTCTATATTCTTGACCCAGTTTGAATGTCCGTGGAGGGTTCGGATTCTAGTTTTGAGATTTCTCGCATCCCACAATGCAACGGTGCTGTCATCGCTGCACGTCGCAAAAACCCGGGAGTCTAAAAATCTAAAAGGAAATTTCAAAATTTGTAAACTTTAGATATTTACCTGACACAATTGACGCAATCGTAGTGTGCATTGTCGACAGTTTTTAGTAACTGCCTTGAAAGAGGGTCGAACATCAAAATACATCTTTTTTCGCAAGCAGCGACTAGTAATGAACTGAAATATCAACATAGAATAAATGAAAATTCATGATTTAATCTTGTTTAGGACCATCGGGTAGTTCTAAATCCAAGTTTTCGACCCCCCTGGCTTCATCAGCCATTTTAAAAAACCACCCCAAATCAGCCCTTTTTCAGTTTTTGACCTCTAGCTCAAAAAATATGGCTTCTGGCAACTTGACAACTTAGTAGAAAATTAAAGATTATTAAATTTTGCTTCTAATGAGCTTTTAAAAGTCTAAATAGGTCCAGCCATATACGAGATATTGATGACCAAAAAGATGATTTCTTTGTTTTAACTATTTTTCGTTGATGATTCGATTGATAGAATTGATTCTTTGTTTTGCATATAAATCCAATCTCTACTAATCAGTAATATCAGCTAGACCTTATATATGATTTAAACTTAGCAGACCAGTAAGGACTTGCAGATACCAATTTCCTGTATAAGCTTGTCAGTGGGTTAGGCTGGGAAAAGGTACAGAAGGACAGTGAAGAACTTCTTCAGCACCCTGTGGGCCATTCAGAACTTTTGGGTTAATTGGTCCACAGTTACTGATAACCAGTTTTCTCTAGTTTCTGTTTGTTTGAATGGAAGGAACTGATAAGCGGAACTAGTGTTATGTGATTGCTTATTAGAATAATTGAATAAATTACCCGTCAGGCGAAAATTCGAGGTTGAAAATGCCTCCAGGAGCGGCATTTTTAAGACTTTCGTTGTGGTCCCAAAAAGTGCAGGGGAAAAATGATTTGTAAAGGCCTTTCATGAAGTTATCTTCGCTTCCGAGTTTGGGCCTCATTCCGAGCTCCCTGTCCCTCAAATAAGAGGCACTGAAGCTCGGGAGATTCCTTCTCCGTCCGCGATCCATCGGAAAGAATTATATTTCCAAAATTTTTACTTTTTTTGATTATTTCACGAAAAATGAAACTTGGAGGACGATAGCCCCGGAATCTCGCCCGGAGTTGGCCTCATGACTAAGGAGCATTCACTTACGCCTTCGTTTTTCCTCCACAGAAAACGGAAATTAAAATAAAAAAAATTTAAGAGAAATTAAAAAAAAACACAACTTGATGCCCCTGACGTGATGGCCGTCAGCTGAACAAACCAATGTTGCCCCAACAAAGAAATGACATTCCACTTTTCTTCAGCGAAATAATTCTTCCAAAAATTTGCCTTTTCGGTCAAAAAATTGTTATTTTTATAAACGAAAAACCGTATGAAAACGTTTATAAATAAAGATTTCCTAGTTTTATTTTTCAAATGAAACGTTAACGCGCCGAAAATTTGAAAGGAAAATGTTTCATTTGGAGGTCGCTGGAAGGTCAAAGTCTAGAGAACTAGGAAGGAAGAAAGTTTGGCCTATTAAAGTGTTCTCGTTTATCAAACTATTCATTATTTTGTAATTTATGAGATTTGTTTGTATTAATCGTCGTTTGTTACTTTGTTGCAATAATTACACAACCTGGTCATGCCTGGGGCGCCGTTAGTCACTGGTAGGATCAGTTCCGAAGGATGAAAACTCCATGGAAATTAGGAACCATACTTGAAACAGGCATGTACATGCAGGCTGCATCAACCATACATAGTGTATGAATGTATAAGCTTTGAGTTTACAATACTTGAGTATTGTAAACTCAAAGGTATAAGTTTAAAAATCAAAGATACTACAAGTACCTACTGTCACGCTATTACATACACTGTACAGCGTCACCATGCTGGTCGGGGGTTTGGGCGCAAAATACGTGGAAATCGAGAGGAAAGATACTTGTCGATGCTTTGGCCATGGATTTTTGTTTTCGACCACATTCCACAAGGGATGTTGACTCACTTTGACCCTTTATGACCAAAAGAGAAGGTTTAACCATTTTCAGCTTTTCATCGCGGAAAATGGTTGGCCCTCAAGAAAGTATCAAGCCTCAAGGTTGTCTGTCTGTTGTTAGATCGTCGATGTTTGTAGGTAATGTTGATCTTTAGGAAGTTTGCAATACTTGTTCGTGAATTCGTACTATTTCGTATGTGGTAAATGTGTAGCTGAAGTCGATATGCAATATTGTATTGTCTTTGAGTTTATAAATACACACATTGTGTTTATAAACTCAAAAGTACTGTGTAGATGCATCTAGGATGACCTAGGCTAGTCAAGTCTGATTTCGCTTGATTTCTTCCATAAACAGAGTTAAGTTCATACATCACCTAGACTCTATAGTTTTTGTCTATGTCCATACCATAGCCTAAGCCCTACCCTATGGAATAAAATCTGTGGTCTATACGAGGAATCATCGAAGGCATTTAGCGCACTGGGCGTAACAGGGATCCGTAGACGCCTAAGACATCGATATGGGAAAAGGTTTAGGTAGGTAACGAGTGGACGTGACAACCCGATTTTCTGTAATCTGGATCTTGGCTCCCTGTGGATCGATTGACTCTTTTAGGCAGATCTTTTCTAATAGGAACATTAGTAGGGAGCCCAGAATCTTAAGTCCATTGTTCAATAGGAAGCCAAGATATGCTACTTCAAAAGCCCGGTTTTCCATCATTACCATGACGATATGAACATGATGGTAGGAGCGGAGCCTGGAGTACCTACCTACAGCTACAGTTAGACACAAGGTGATTAGACAAAGTCTCTCTTTGTCTAACCACCTTGAGTTAGACACAGCAGCCAACGTAGAATATAGCACCACAAAAAATCTTCGAATTTGGGTGCTCTCGTTGACTCGTGACATGACCACAGAGGACATGACACGAAAGCCAGTAGTTGTTTGGATCAGCTTCTTGGCTTGGATCAGCTACTGGAACGAACATTCATCAGCACGTGGTTTACGGTTATAACCTTACGAATTTCACCTTCCTTCCATCAACCATCAACAAAAGCCACTGTCATACGAAGTTTTTAAGTTATTTTAGACCATTTCCGTCTAAAATGGTCATTCAAGACATAATTAAAACCATAGGAGATGATGACGATGTTCCTGATTATTCAGAAAACTCCGGAGAAGAAGACGAAGAGGACGTAAGTTGACATTTTCCACCTTTCCAAACACGTTTTCAAATTCTTGTATGCAGTTTCAGCCTAAAAATAAGAAACTCAAAAAGTCCAAATATTTCGACGACAAATTCAGTTTTGTCGGCTCGGTCGCCGATTACAACAAAGACACGTGGGACGATCTTGCCAAATACGTGAGGAAATCGACAGGCACGAAGACAGACGATAAAATCAAAAGGGAACGTAAAAAGCTCAAAGGGGAAACCCAAAACGAGCCAGAAAATGAAGAATCCGACGAGGAAAGTGAAGACGATCCTGAAGTTGAAACCGAAAGTGACCTATCTGAAGATGAACTTCAAAAAGGTTGCCAATCTCCTCTTTAGTCTTTTATCTAATTATCATTTGTAGATAATATCCGCTTCAAAGAGAAGCTCATCGGGAAGAAAAAAAGGAAGAAAATGAAATCGCTCGGATTGGAAGATGCACCTCAAGAAATTGAATTTGAAGAAAGAACCGATTTCGAAGATGCCATCAACTTTTACGAAATGAACTTATCCAGACCTCTTTTAAAAGTAAACTTTTTTAACTTCCACTGTCATAAAAACCACTTTTTAGGCTTTGGCTACTATGGGATTTGTCCAACCAACTCCCATTCAATCTGGGACGATCCCTCCTGCCCTTTCAGGCCGAGATATTTGTGCTTGTGCACCAACTGGAACAGGCAAAACTGCCGCTTATATGCTCCCAACTTTGGAAAGACTCATATATCGACCTAGCACAACTTCTTCAGTTACCAGGTTATTAAAGAGGTTATTTGGGTTTATTTTTATCAATTTGATAGAGTTTTAGTTGTTGTTCCGACTAGAGAACTTGGTGTTCAAGTTTATCAAGTTACGCGACAACTTTGCCAGTTTACGAGGATCGATGTTGGCCTATCTGTTGGAGGTCTTGATCTAAGGGCTCAAGTAAGTGTTCGAAAAATCTTTAAGTTTCATTGACAGTGAGGAGCCTCAAGGTTTCTTAGGGTCATTTCAATCATCCATGGTGGTTCCATCATTGCCTTGTTATTCATGATTCATCTCATTGTTACCCAGCACATAGTTGAGGCTCCTACCATTCTCAAATTTCCCTAATGACATTTCTTTGTTCTTACCAATGTTTTTTCATTCATAAAATAATGTTTTAGGAATCATCGTTGAGAAAAAGCCCTGATATTGTCATTGCCACTCCTGGAAGGTTAATTGACCATTTAAAAAACACGCCGTCTTTTTCATTAGACAACGTTGAAGTTTTAATTCTCGATGAAGCCGACAGGTAATATAACAATTTCAATGCATAAATAAAAATTCAAATTTTAGAATGTTGGACGAATACTTTCAAGAGCAGATGACCGAAATCATCAAACAATGCGCTCGGACACGACAGACGCTTCTTTTTTCGGCGACAATGACCGAAGAGGTTTCTGCATTGGCGGCCGTCTCGTTGAGCCGACCTGTCAAAATTTTCGTAAATGACAACAAAACTGTGGCTGAAAATTTAAGACAAGAATTCATCAAGTAAATTTCTTTTTTGTATATTTTTTGGTTTTTTATTTGTTTTTATAGAGTGAGAAAAGACAGAGAAGGCGACCGAGAAGTGATTTTGGCTTCGTTGATGTGCAGGACGTTTAGAGATCATGCTATGGTTTTTGTCCAAACTAAAAAGCAAGCTCATCGCCTTTATATTCTATTAGGATTGCTCGGCTTGAAAGTAATATTTGTTAATTAGTATTATTTATTAATTTATGTTTAGACTGGCGAGTTACATGGTGATATGACACAGTCTCAGAGGTTGGAAGCGTTGAGGAAATTTAAGGAAGAAGAAATCGATGTTTTGGTCGCCACTGATGTGGCTGCTCGTGGTTTAGATATTAGAGGTGTTAAAACCGTAGTTAACTTCTTATTACCTGCCACCATGGAGCAGTACATACACAGAGTCGGAAGAACAGCCAGAGCTGGTAGATCTGGTGTCTCTGTCAGTCTGGCCGGTGAAGGTGAACGAAATCTTGTGAAAGAGATCGTCAAAAAGAACAGACATCCTGTCCGATCCAGAACTATTCCTACAGAGGTCATCAATAAGTTTAAAAAGAAAGTGAGCGCTTTGGAAGAAAGAATAAATGGAATATTGCAAGAAGAATGGGAAGAGAAGGCTCTAAGGAAGGCAGAACTTCAGATGGCGAAGACGGAAAAGATCGTCAACCAAGAAGTCGAGGAAAAACGAGCTTGGTTTCAAACCGGCCGAGAAAGGCGCCAAGAAAAAGGTACATTTTTGACCCATTTTATCGATTCTTATACCATTAAAAAGCTCTTTTAAGAGGCCATTGAAAGTGTTAACTTTGTCAATTTTTAGATAGGCTTCGGTTAGAAAACATTCCCAAGTTTCAAAAAGGAAAACCAAAAGAGGACGAAGTTAAAAAAGTGAAGAAAGGAAGGGCACAGAGAAGGAAGAAAAAAGGAGAAACGACTTCCGACGAAAGGATAGAAAGAGAAATGCAAAAAATGGCTTTATACCAAGCTAGATGCGCAAAACGAGACCGAAAGCCTAAAAAAATGAACAAAATTTACGACAGGCCAGAAACCTCAAATAAACCCAGAAGTAAATTCACAAACTTTAATTTTAAATAATTTATAAAAAAATTTTCAGTCAACAAATCGAAGAAATCTGCTTTTGATTCCGATCTAACCGATGTTAGCAGAAAAGGAGTTAAAAAACTTCGTTACGAGTAAGTTTTTTTATTTAAAAATTAAATTTTAGTTTATTCTTTATTAGGACTACGAAGCATCAAAAAGAGCTCAAATATGGGAAGAAAGATCAAGGAAAAAGAGGTAATAAGAAATAATTTTTTTCTGTATTAAAATCTTAAATAAAATATTAAGTCAAAAATTGATTTTTAATCATTTACAAAGTCAAAAATGGTTTTTTCCAATTGTTGTAATTCGTTATAAATTATTTTTATTGGAATTTTCGTGATGTTTGAGAATTCGTTTAAGATCCAGAAGAAATTTGAAGGTAAGCCACGAGCGAAGGACGATTGAAACTCTTCGGGAGGAAGTTTGACTACTGGAGAGTAGAAATGAACCCAATATTGTCCTGGGAAGGAAACTTGATGGTCGTCCACGATGTTGTCAGTTTTGTACACTTCATCAGTTTTACGGCGTTCTTTTTCGTCAACTTTGCTTATGAAGATTTTGACAAATTGTTTGCTACTTTTTGAAACCAATTTGTACTTGTTATTTTTCGAGAATCGCTCCTCATTGGTTATGATTGAGTAAAGGCCTTGAATTTCATGGACTTCTTTTATGTCGTACTTCTTTATAATTTTTTCACGACTGAAATGAGCAAAGAAAAAAGGAATTGAAAGAAGCAGTAGCTATCATTACCTTATTGGTTGATAACCGTAATTTTTGTAGGTTAAGTGTTCAAGGTTAGTACTTACAATTCTTTTTTGATTAAATACGATAACGAATTTTTCTTGTATTCTGGACCTTTTATTGCTTTGTAGTTTGACACCATGGGAGTCAACGATGGAATTTGGGCGGGTTTAAATTTTGGCTCGTCCAACGGTGCAACCAGATCTCGAAGGACCATATTGAGCGTAGTTTTCTCGTTTTCGTCCGTATCTATAATTAGGAATTAAAAGCTGCATGGAAACGAACAATCATTACTATAGAAGCGTTTGACGGAATATGTTATTTTGGCGTTGTCCCACTGGGAGAGGAAAGCAGATGAGCCACCATTGTAGCTTCCTTTGTACTGCCTGTAGTTGGTCGGGTAATGGATTCTTGAAAGGCGAGCTGATCTCGCTGTCATGTATTTCGTCCATTCTACAAAAGAGAATTGCTCGCCTTCTTCAGCAACAGCTTGAGGGTCTCTAAAAAAAGATTAAAAAAAAAAATTTTTTTTCAATAAATATCTCACTTTGAGTTAATTATCTTACTTATTTATTTTATCCGCCAAATCTGATTGCTGATATTCAGACACATCGTCTAGAACAAATAATAATTTCATGGCCATCAGAATATACGAAATTGCGATGGCATCAATTTTTTCTTCGATACGATATATATGGTGGTCTCCATTAATTTTAATCAAACGATTGATCACTATTTCTAAATCGGCTGAAAAATGAAATGGTTATCAAAACTGGTGATCTCATAAAATGACTCTTTAGCTGAGAAAATAGTTATAGAATCAAGAAATCGAACCTGGCAAGCAGAACTCTTTTATGTATCGTTTTATGAATGGAATGATTGGCTGGTAGCTACGGATATTCAAAAAGTGACACATAGAGGTAAGCGATTCTTGGCTATTGGGGTAAGAATTCGATGGTGATAGTATCGCTCGAATATCTTTGATGAGGGTAGACCTAGGAGGTATATGCTTCTCAGCATTTCTGGTCGATATGTAACCTTCTTCTATCCATTTCAAGAAATCGGATACATAAACATTATCACCGACTATCGAGCAGGCGATGCCCAAAAATGAAATAAGCCGAGATATTGTAGGATGATCCGGAGCTTCAATGGCAGCACGTGTCATATATTGAGCGATTTTTGTAATATCCTCAGCCTCCGTTCCAATTATCTGATTCATGTAATCATCATATTTTTTTCTCGTATCGTTTGTAAATGTTATCCTAAAAATTCAATAAATAATTTATTCCTATAAAAACATCATACTTTGATGAAACTTTTGATGATTTTGACGACTGTGATTCCGAATCGAGGGATTCCAACGTTTGCGCCATTTGAGTCGATTCTAATTGTGATTCTTTATATTCTGCTTCAGCGAGTAATTTCTAAATAAAAAATTATTCAACATAATTATTTTTAACACTTTCAATGTGGATTTCAAGATAGAATGTTTAAATGCTCGTAACTACCACAATTTTTGATCGATTTTAATTAGATTTATACTGTTGGAAAGCTATTTTAAAGAGCTTTCTGGCAGTATAAGTATCAATGGTCAAAAATTGTGGAAGTTATGGAAGTTTAAAGGTTTAGTCATGAAATGAAACCTTTTGCTTAGTAAGTCTGCGACGTTCGGATCTCTGACTGGTTGAAGTCATAGAAGAAACCGAGCGAGGTCTTTTTTTCGGCTTTTCTTGTTTACGCTTCCTTAGCGGATATCTAATATATTGGGTCTCTTTGTAGTCCATCCCATATAAAAGTTCAGCATCTCTAAAATTATTTTATAACAAAAAATAATTCCAAAAAAAGAGCAAAACCTTCTTCTGAATAAAAAACCTAATTTGGGATTCGCTTCGTAAGTTGTCGATATAAAGGCGGCTTGGATTTTACGAAGGTATGTACACCAAATTTGAAAAATGACGATTTTGAACTTTTTGTTGGCACCGAGTTGAATCATTTCGTCGACCAAACCTTTGAGGATATGATTCAAAATTTCAAATGAGGTCAAATCATCACTTTTATCTTAAAACAAAATAATGAAAAAATAAATTTCATTTTTTAGGATACCTTTTTGACGGTCGACTACACTTTGAACGTTCTGTTGGACGTTTTCAGGAGCGACTGTGTTGACTGCTGGTTGAGTAAAATATGATTCAAAAATTCTTTCTTGCATATCCTAAAATATTAAGATATTGACAAATGAATGAGTGAATCATAAGTTCAAGAATTTCATTGGCACTTGGCTCAGCCAATGGGAGTCCAAAGAAATGCAGACCTTTCATTGGGTCGCCAAATGTTTGGCTCGGCCAATAAGAGTCCAAAGAATTAGCACACCTTACATTGGCAATAATTGGAGGCCTAAGAAATCACCTTCGATTCTACTGACAAGACAACTTTTGAAATTTATACTTGCCTGAGACTGGATATTGCATTCAGTGCAAAAATAAAATCCATCCAACAGAAGATAGTCTGTGCCTCCACATTGGATGCAACTTGGCTGCGATTCCATTGTTTTTAAGAACAAAAACGTCAACTAAAATTGAAGACACCAACAGTGGCAACAGTTAATTTCAAATGATATTTTGATAACCTTATCGTCTTCTCACGTGTTGTCAAAAGAGGTGCCCCTCCGTAATTCTAAAACGTTGGCAACACTGATATAAGCAATCAAAACTTGAAACTTCAAAGAAATCAAAATAGATTACAGATTTTTATCAAAAACCATCAAAAATAACTCAAAACTGTAACTCGTTTGTGTTTTTCATGAGTTTTAATTATTTAAATTAAATATTTAGTTTATTTTCGACATGGAGGCTTCAGGGCTCGACTTGGAGAAAGTGCCACTTGTTGCTTTAAGGTCGAAAAGTCGAAAAATTCTTTCATTAGGGCTCGACTGTCCCAAAATCATTCCATCTCCTTCAGGATATCCAAGGTTTTGAGATTTTATTTGTTTTTATTTGCTTATTTTATTTTTTTCAGAGACTGGAGAGGTTTGGCAGATATCGCAAACGTGCCGTTGACTCCCTGCGGTAAAAGCGAGCCGACCGTCAATATCATCGGACAATGGGAAAGAGGGAATTCTAATTTTAAACATTTGACAGAGGCTCTTAAGGAAATTGACCGATGGGATGTACTCGATGACCTCATTGAGCATTTAGGTATGGATTCGAGTAGATCTCTACAATGTTGAGTGGAGACTCATTGCCCTGTATTTTTAGATTCCGATGCTAAAGAGTATTTCCATTCTATGAATCAGCCTCATCAACTTGCTTGCCACCAAGAACAAGTCATAGACGATGATTTCACTCTAACTGATGGTACATTATCCCTATAATAATTTTTTTAAATTATTTAAAACTTTCTAGATGATGTTAGAAGAAAAGAGATTGGATTGGGCCCTCAAATTTACGACGCTTTTCTCCTTTATGCCGATGAAGATAAAGAATTCGCCATGGAAATCGTGAAGAAACTAGAAAACGAATACAATTCAAAAGTAAATTTTTTTACTAATTAAATCCTTTTTATTGTATTTTTTTAGCTTTGCCTCAAAGAAAGAGATCTCCTAGGAGGCATTTCGATTGAACATGAGGCTATAATGAGACTTATATCTCAAAGGTGCAACCGAGTCATTATTATTTTGTCTGAAGGCTTTTTAAACAGTCCTGCCAACAAATTTTTCGTCGCTTTCGCCCAAGCACTCGCCATAAGTAATAAAAATGAAAATAAATTTTAGTTTAATAAATTTTTCTAGCTCAAGAGTCGAGAAAAATTATCCCAGTCACATATAAAAACGTGAAATTAGAGTTTCCAGTACAACTTCAGCATTATTTTATTTTGAACTATTGCCGGGCGAATAATTTTGGCAACTTTTGGGATAAGTTGAGTCAATCGGTTAAGCTGCCTGTTTCACAAAAAACTAGGTAAGTCTCCCCCTGACCCTCCTATCACCTCCCCTACCATCCTTGGCCCTCCCAACACCTTTCCTACCCTCCTTTACCCTCCCATCACCTTTCCTACCTTTCTTGGCCCTCCCATCACCTTTCCTACCCTCCTTGGTCCTCCTTCCACCCTCCCCTAACATTTTATGACCTAAAAACGTGAAATTGAGAAATTTTTATGAGTAATTTTTGATTTTTAGATTAAGTATCGAGGCGCCATGTGCGAAAGCGATTGAGTGGAAAGAAAATTTACCCAAAACGGACAGTTTGCCACTCAAAGACTGGGACTGTAATAAAAACATCAAAGAACCCGAGGCGGCGAAATATTCCATTGAAGAAGTCGAAAATTCGAGTAACGACTCCGCAGAAACGAAAACGAAATCGCACGAAATTTCCAAAAGCCACAATTCGGCATCAGCTTTTGTCAAAAAGACCAAAAAACTCTTCAAGAAAAAGAAAAAAATTCCAGTACCAAGCTAACGAATTTTTCTATTTGTTTTACTTCTGTAACTGTGATAAGTCCAAGATATTATTTTATATTCGAAGCGTTAAACGCTCATTTATTTTTCCAACATAGATAAAATTACAAAAAGCAAAACAACTATTTTTTTCTAATCTAAAACAAATGTGCTCATTTTTGACAGAAGACGTAGAACTAAACGCTCTAGAAATCAACTTTTTGTATGCATTTTTTAAAATTTTGTCGTTTTATATACAAAAATATAACAGTTTATAACGACAATATAACGTATACCTTATGCTTACTAACATAACATCTCCATTTTTTGGTTACTTGTGGAGTCTTGACCCTTAAGTACCTATTTGTTCTCTGTACATCTTTTATTTACAAATTTATCCTAATAATTTTAGTTAATCACAAAAAATAATGGTTTTTCTAGGCTTAAAATATGGTGTGCCATCAAAAGGTTTCAATCTCATCATTTTTTCCTAGTTTCCAAAATATGAGAAATTTAAGGTTATCGGCAGATGTCGGAAATGAAGTCCACTGTAAGATTCAAAAAAGAAAGCTATGACCTTGCACATCCTAGGGTGGTCCAGTATGCTACAAATTTTTTAATATAAAAATATTTACGTGTGAAGTATTGTCCTGTTTCGGAATGAAAGAACAGTCTTTAGGCTCTTTTTTCATCGACAGCAAAAACTACTTTTTTGAGGTACTCATGAACTATGCGCTTATGGTTATGCATGATATTTTTGTTCCGTTCCACACAGTGAAAGGCTATTTACATTGTGCTTATATACAGAGGATGCTTATTCTGGAAGCTCTTCTTGTTCGATGATCGGCAATGTGTCCGTGCTGTGTTTGCGTCTTAATGATGAAATGGCTCCCCAGTGGATTTTACCAGCTTCAGATGAGGTTAGAAGTACAGAATATGAATTTGAAGTGTCGTTTTCTTTACTGTGATGGATTCCGTATAAGAAGTAAACTAGAAGACCTAAAAAAGAAATCAGTTTTGGCCATAGAAAGGAAGAAAAGTACCAAGGGCCATCCAAATCATGAATCTAAGCCAAGTCAAGGTGTTTAAATGCGCCATGAGTTCGATATTGCAAAGTATGCTGAGGGCCGGTACAAAAGGTACTAAAGGTACTTTAAACCGGAGATGAGAAGTATTCTGTTCGTGTGCTTCAATGACAGCTAAACCTAAAAAAGACATTTTTTCGGTTTTGATGTAAAATTTTGCTTACATCCGAGCATAGTGGCGATTAAGAAAGCTGTGAGGATGAGTGTCCACCATGTCCCTTGACCGAGATCTTCAGCAGTCCAGTGAAGATGAAAGCATAAAGCAGCAGTAAAACATGTAAAAATGAAGACCGAAGCCGAAACAGCAGCACCAGGCATGCATTTTCCAACAATCGGTTCAAGCCAGCTCCAACTCGGTTTTAACCTCCCTCCTGGTCCTAACCTAAATTCCATAGCCTAAAAAAAGAGGTTATATTCGTTCAAAATGTACAGCCTTACCCCTGATCCAGACATGGGTGTTGTAGGCTCAGAAAGAGAAGAATCTTCTCGAACTATAGGTATTATATCTGGACGATATCGCAGTATTATGACTGACGCGCTTACAATCGTATAAGCCAAAAGTGTCCCTATCGACATAAACTCGACCAGTTTCTCCAAATCAAATAGAAGAGCGATCAATGCGCTGCTTAGCCCAGAGACGATCAAATTCAAGACAGGAACTTGCGTTGTTTTATTGACTTTTCCCAAAAATGAGAAAATTAGTCCATCAGCAGCCATGGAATACATGCATCTTGGCAGTGAGAAAAGAGAACCTAACAATGTTGTCGTCATTCCGCAAAGGGCTCCAATAGAAACGACGTATTTCGCCCAAGGAAGTCCTACAGTGGCAAATGCTTCTGGTAGTGCTGCGGTAGGACTTATGGCCCAATAAGGAACCATAAGGGTGAGTGCACTGCTTACAAGCATATATCCAGCACATACCACAGCCATCGATAGAATAGTAGCAACAGGAATCGAATACGAAGGATCTCTTGCTTCTTCACCAGACGTAGCGATGCTATCGAACCCGACAAAAGCGTAGAAACAAGTTGCCGCTCCTGCTATGACACCGCCAATTCCATAAGGAAGAAATCCATCTCCTTTATGAGTCCAGTTATCAATATCAGCGTAGTAAAATCCAATAACGATGACCAAAGACATGACTATTAAATTGACGATTGTTAAAATACTGTTGACGACTGCAGATCCTTTGACTCCAGAGCCCAAAACGCAAGCGTAAGTTAGACAAACTGCAAACGCCAAAAGGTCAGGATATCTGCCAAAAAGTTGCTCGTGCATTTCTCCCACGATTGAGATCGTAGCGTTGCTTATGGCGCCGCCGAGTAACGAATCGACGTAGCCACTCCAAGCCCTTGCTACAGACGCAGCGCCTATCATATGCTCCAGTATAATATTCCAGCCGATAACAAAAGCCCAGAATTCTCCAATGCTGACATAAGTATAGACATAAGCCGAGCCTGCTTTCGGTACACGAGTTCCAAACTCTGCATAACACAAAGCAGCCAGCATTGACGTCATTCCGGCCATTATGAAAGACAAAATGATCCCAGGTCCGGCCAAATCGCGTGCCACAGTTCCAGTCAATACGTAAATCCCAGCCCCCACCATATGTCCAACGCCTAAAAATTTATTAAATATTAAACAACCCTTTTTAGATACAAAATACCTAAAAGAGTTATGTCGAATGTGTTGAGGCATCGCTTTAATGGCGTCTCCAGTGCATCGTCCCCGCTGTTCATTTGCTTCGTTCGATTCATTTTTGTGAAAAATCCGGTAAAGACATGACCAAGAATCTTATGCCGGGTCGACGGCATCGTGCTAAAAGAAAAACAACATGTTCAGACTTGTCAATTTTCAATCAAAATGGCGCCTTAGCCTAAGATTTCAACATTTTATTTTAAAAAATTACAAAAAAGTTTAAGCTTGATAAAAAATAAAACTTTTATAAGTAGGTAAGTTACAAACAAATCTGACCCCTCGAGGACGTAATAACCCCTCAAAAGTAAAATATTTAAAAAAAATTAAACTTTAGGATCTTTAAACATAACCTTTTAACCATTACAACCAATCAATTTCATCCAATATGGTCCAAAGCCCACGAAATATGAATTGATCATGTCCCAAATTATTTCACCTTTAAAAATAAATGACATAAAAACATGATTGTTTTAATTTATTTCCTATTTTTACCATTGATTTGAAGGAGGGCCTTGGATATCAATGAACTGAGACCCACCCCCTCCCGCCATTGATTATTCATAGATCCTACCATATGGTTCAACGTCTTCTTTCAAATCTGAAATTTTAATCTAAGTTTCTTCGTACTTTGGCATTCTGATAAATTAAATATCCATGCAATAATAAAATATTTAATTTAGATAAATAAAATATTAAGTTTCTCGTTTACATGACTTCGTCCGTTCTATAGAAAATGTATGACAATATGGAAGGACTGAGTTTTACAATAAACACAATAAAACCATTGTCGATATTGAAAAAGCACCTATAATGTTGTTTCCCAAAAAAAATTAAATAAATACCTTAATGATAATATTGTATTGCAATGTTTTAAAATTATGGGGGTACCATCATGAAAATTTTAGAAGCTGTAGTTAAAATCTTGTTCATGATATCTAATTAGGTGAAGTGTTTTTAGGATTAATTACCCACCTGGAGATCTATAAATAAGTCGCGGGGAAAGGAAACTGAGTCAGTGGGGTTCGGCTTTGTGCAAAATGAGGGTTGTTACTAGTTAAAAAGCGGCGATGCGCATGTTTTGATCGATTACCGGGAGGCCGCCCCCTTTTCAGACGAAAAAAGACAGACGGAAAGGGGGAGAGCAATTTCAAGTTTATTGAATCACGGTTTAACCGGGTTTTTAAAATTTCAGTTTTAATTTATAAGTTTAGGAAGGTGGTGACGAGATTGGGGGAGCGTCGGAAAATCGGGATTCTTTAGGGATGAAATACCCCAACGGCAAAGTTTTTTGTTTTTCTGGAATAATAGGATGAGTGAGGGTAATTACATACGAGCTATGAAAGGTTGGGAGGGTTATTGAGTAAACTGGTTCGAATGTAGAATCTTTTGAAATGGTTAGGCTTAACAGGTTAGGGCCAATAGGAGATCAGGACTGTTGGGAAGGAAACTTTTAGAAACGTTTGAGCCAATAAGAGCACAAAAACTTTTAGACCAATAGGAGGAGCAACTTGAGGGCAGGAACTCTTCGGCCAATGGGATTTCAGAAACTTTTGAGCAAATAGGAGAGCAGAAACTTCAGAATAGGAGAGCAGAACTCTTAAGGCCTATAGAAATCAAGAAAATCTTGAGCCAATAGGAGGTCAGGAAATCTTATGGAATTTCCGAAACTCTTAAGAAAATGGGAGAGTAGAAACTCTTTGTCCAATGAAAGAGCAGGAATCTTAGTCCTATAGAATTTCAGAAACTCTTGAACCAAATAGACAAAAGAAACTCTTGAGCCAATAGGAAGGCAGGATCTCTCAGGCCACCCCTTGTTCCAATGGGAAAGCAGGATTCTCAGACCTATTAGATTTCAGAAAGTCTTGTGCCAATAGGAGGCCAGGATCTCTTAGACCAATGGGATTTTAGAAACTCTTAAGCCAATAGGAGAGCAGAAACTCTTCGTCCAATGGAAGAGCAGGACTCTCAGGCCAGAAACTGTACGCCAATAGGGACAATGAACCTTTGGTCCAATAGGAGAGCTTTTAGACCAATAGAAGGGCTGAGCTCTTGGCCATTTTGTTTTTCATAATTCAAATCTCATAAAATAAATAGAGGATTTTTGTTTTAAATTTTTTTTATTATTAATCTAGTTTAAAATCACAAAAAACCAAAAGAAAATTTGTTTATAAGTTTCGCTGAGATAAAAATGCAGTCTTTAAGATTTTTTAAAACGTTTTAGGCCGTTCTCAGGATGAAAAAGAGACAATTTTGTTCTTTAATTTTCCTATGCCGCTGATTTCAGATTCAAGAGTATCACCAGGCTAAAAAAAATTAATTAGCAGGAGCGATTTTTGGATAAAAAAAACATTACTTTAAGGAAAATCCGCGGATTTCGGAAAACTCCAACTCCCGAGGGTGTTCCTGTCAAGATGATATCTCCGGGTAGCAAAGTGACACAGCATGAAAGATAAGAGACCAATTTATGGATGTCGTGTACCATGTCGTCGGTGTTTCCTTCTTGAACTTTAGTCCCATTTAAAGTGCAAGATAAAACCAAGTCTTTAGGATTGGCGACGACTTCTTTTGAAACGACAGCTGGGCCAAGAGGGCAAAAAGTGTCCATACTTTTCGCAAAGAGCCACTGGCCGTTGTTTTTCTTCGGCGTTTGCCAATCTCGTGCTGAAATATCCTGGCATGTCGTATACCCAAAAATACAATCATCAGCTTCGCTTATAGGAACAGATCGGCATTTCTTGCCAATCACCACTCCCAATTCCACTTCCCAATCAAGTGCCTGAAAAATTTCCAACATTAAAGCGAATTGAAGTTCAACACAAACTTTGCTTTTTCTCAGCTCCATATGGACGGATCAACTTGAAATTTTCAGCGATTTTTCTATTCATATTAAAGAAGAGCTACACCAAATTTCAAGTCAATGGTTCAACAGGGAGCTGAGAAAATTCTCTTTTTTGTGCTCAGGATGATTTCCATACTTTGGTGTTAGGTGGATGGATTATGTCATCATAGGGGCCAATTATGGTGCTGGGGAATTTGTTGAAGAAAAATGGCTCTTCTGGATAAGGCTTTTTTTGTTCGTCGCAGTGAGATTTGTAGTTGAGCCCAACACACAAGACTTTGTCTGGATTGGTCAATGGCGCTAGGATGTTGACTTCTTGTGGTCCAATCACAGATTTCCCTTCAGCGATCAGTCTGAAAATAGAAGAGAATAATTGGGTTTTCTGAGATTGCTGATGGAATACCTTTTAGCCTTTTCCATGTAGATTGAAGAATCTTTGATAAAGTCGACAAGATTGTTGGGTATGGCTGCTTTGACTGCACTCAATTCGATGATGTCACCGTCCTGGGAAAGCTGAACCCCAAGTCGCTGAGGACCGTTGTTCTTACAAGTGTACTGGACGAATCTCATCCTTTTGGCCGAAATTGTCGAAAAATTACGGGCGGCCAACTGTATGCGACTTCCCAATAAAAAACCAGTTTGTAGAGACATTTTGGGGAATTCTTTTTTACTGCAAAAAGAGAAATCGAAATTGACTGCGAGAAAAAACTAATTTGAAATTTAAAAATGGGTTCAGGGTTTTTTTTACGTAAACGAAGAAAATCGAGAGGAGAGGGAGAACTGAGAAGCGCACAAATTAAAGTCAACAAAAAATTTGAGCGTTATCAGTTATCACTGATAACGTGCTGCCGGTATCAGGGGTGCACGTTGACATGTTTATATGGGAAAATTTAAAATTTCCCTTTTTCCCAGGTTCAACAGAGACATTGGGCCCTCTTTCTCGTTGGTTTAATTATGGGAGAGGAACATAACTTCAACTTTCTAGAAAATTTGGGGCTCTACAGACCTCTGCACAATTCCCCTTAATTCCCCAGCCCTCCCCCTCACATCCCCAACCTTCCTCCACCCTCACTCACTCGTAATTTCCCCCACCTCCCCTACCATCCACACACATCCCCAGGTTCAAGATTAATAAAATTTCTTTTTGAAAAAGTTAATATCAATTGGACTTTAAAATCCATTTATTATTCAGAAAAAGAAACAATTTTGTTTTGTAATTTTCCAATGCCATCAATTTCAGATTCAATGATATCTCCAGGCTAAAATAATAGAGTTTTAGAGTATTGAATTGACATTTTTTTAAAAATTACTTTTAGAAAAATTTGAGGAACCCTAAAAGCTCCAACTCCACTTGGCGTTCCAGTCAAAATCACATCCCCCGGCAACAAAGTGATGCAGCTAAAATGACAGTTGAAAAAATTAGTTGAAAACTCAATTTTTACCTTGAAAGAAAAGAAATAACTTTATGAATGTCATGAATCATATCATTCGTGTTTCCTTCTTGCATTAAAGTCCCATTTAAGGAACAAGCCATCCTTAAATTTTTAGGATTTTGAACTTCATCTTTTGAAACGACCGTCGGTCCTAGTGGGCAAAACGTGTCCATACTTTTCGCAAATAAAAACTGCCCGTTGTTTTTATCCGATGACTGCCAATCTCTGGCAGAAATATCCTGACAAACTGTATACCCGAAAATATAATCGTCGGCTTCCTCAATGGAAATTTGGCGACATTTCTTTCCGATTACAACGCCCAATTCAACTTCCCAATCAAGTTCCTGTAAAAAAAAAAAAAAAAAAAAAAAAATTGAGATTTGTTTTAATTACATTGGAATTAGGTGGATGAATTATGTCATCATAAGGGCCAATTATGGTGCTGGGAAATTTATTGAAGAAAAATGGCTCTTTTGGAAATGGCTTTTTTTGTTCTTCACAGTGCGATTTGTAGTTAAGTCCAACACAGATGACTTTGTCGGGATTTGTCAATGGAGCTAGAAGATCCACATCTTCTTTTTCAATAATTGAACCCTCAATAATCAATCTACAAATAAAATAAATTAAAAATTAAGCTCGAAATCAATTTTACCTTTTAGCTTTTTCTATATAAAATGTAGAATCTTTGATAAAATCGACTAGATTGTTGGGAATTCCATTTTTCCCACCTAATTCGACAATATCGCCATTATGAAGTTGGACACCAAAACTTGGTTTAGTTTGCATAAACTGAACGTACCTCATTTTGTAAAGTTGGATTATTTAATAATTTTTTTTTTGTCATTCAATGACATAAAGGAGATAAGAAAAGCTGATAAAAATTTATCTTTTATTGTTTTATGCTTATAATTTTTATCCAATCTGGAGTTGCGGTAGATCGTTTCTGAAGTTCAAAGATATGACTGCTTTGGTGAAAAGGTTGCCGTCGTTTTGGACATAGTCGGCAATAATGATGTTGACCAAAAGGTTGTCTTTGAAGCAATGATTCAACCAACGGAGCAAAGGGGGCAAAGCTTTTTCTGCGCAGCTATTTTTGACACTGCCAGTCGGTACAAAAGTGGTGGACGTTTTTGCAGTTAGAACACCTTGAGATATCAAACCGATTTTCGTTTTACGTTTTTCAACTGTATCCTTGCACACTCTAATCATCTTCGAAGTCGACATCGTATCCGGCCAGTATGTCGGCCACAAATTCCCGCTCCAAAATATCTCATCCTTGAAATTCGACCGATACAAAATAATCACCTAAAATAAAATAATATTTTAAAACTTCAAAAAACAATATACCTGATAACAATTAGAATGCATAAAATCCAAATTTATCTGCGCCATATTATTGGAAGGAGGTGCTATTTTATTTTTAAAAATATCCTTTATCATCTCTATTAAATTATCATGGTGTTGCTTATTCATGGAATAAAAATGTTGAAAATCGATTATGACTATTTCTTTGTCGTGCCGCTCCAAGAAGGTGTTGATTAATTCTAGTTCAGTCTTGATATCTCCTCCATACATGCCGTGGACAATAAATAAGTCATCGGATCCGATTTTCGAACTGACTCGTACATCGATATATCTAAAAAATCATCATTAGGTTGAAATTTTGGACCAAATAATAAACCTTATGCCATTTTCTAGTTGTTCTAATACAGATAAGTCTTGAGTTTTGCACCATCGATGAATCAAAGGACGGAAGCATACTGGAATTGGTTTGTTGAAGAGGAAGCTCACGTCTGGAGCGATTTTGGAAAACTTCGTTATCGTATAAGTCAACGAGTTGTGCGAGCCTGTAATAACAAGAGGAAAATCAGACATAAATCTGGTAGGTAAACTGAATCGAACATAAACCTAAAAAAAAGACAAACAAAATTTTCAGCTCCCTGAAGACCAACGAACTTAAAATTTGGCACAGCTATTCTTAAATATGATAAGAAAATGCCCTGAAAATTTCAATTTGATCGGTTAATAGGAAGCTAAGAAAATGTGTCTGTTTAGATCAAGACTTGCCATGAGCACAGACTAAGAGGTTATCTGAGGTTTACTCTGCAGATTCTCATTCTTCCTTTGAATGCTCTAAGTCAATAAATTTAAATTGTACTAATTATTAGGTGTAATTTAATTAATATCCAATGGAAAACATTCTTAATGATTTATTACTTTAGATTATCCTTTTTTTCAACTTATGACGCCTAAATGGTCGCCATCTTGAATTTTACAGTCTTACCAACAGCAACATCCATCTTTCATATTATTGAGCCATCAATACTATCCTGGCTTTGTACTATATTAAATTGTCCATAGCTAACCTGGTATAGCTAAATAAATAATAGGAACGTGCAACAATTCGGCGGGTAACTGAGACATCCATTGGGACAAATCCACTGTTTCGTCGACGTAACACAAAATTTGGCTCAATGGCTGATCGATCATCTTGCTGTGATTCTTTCCCATAGACATCGCAACTCCTTAGTTTAAAATTTCGTTATATACTTCAAAAAATAATCTAAATTCAAATAATTTAAACTAAACTAAAAATACAGGAAAAACTGTATCGTTACTATAAACCTAACATTATCCTCCTATAGGGTATCATGTGGATCGATAAATACGTCATAGCTACGTAAAAAACATAATTTGGTGAATTGAAACGAAGGCGATAGAACAATAAAGTTGTCTTTTATGTAACAAGTGTGAAGTGACATAAATATTTATTATTTATTAAACCTAAACTTATTTTACCTCCCTAAAATAATTAACATGCTACCAGGTGTTGCGATTTAAAAGATCAGCAAAACTTTTGTTTAAATAGAAATTGAATTTATTTATGAAAGCAATGGAATCTCAAGACAAAGTTGTTGGTATGTTCATAATTTATTTCTATCATATTGAGCATTATTTTAATTTTAAAGTTTAGAGTGGTAAGAAAATGTCTAATAGTGAAATTATTTTGTACAATGTTTGTATGTTAAGGAATAATTAGTTTTTAAACTGTTTATTGATCAAAAATGATTTCAGCAGATAAATCTGGCGAATGGTGCGCGGTCATCAAATATTTTCTGGCTCTGGTAGCACCTTTGGTGTTATGGATCGTTGCGAAAGTTGCAAATGGACGAAGCTGTTGTTTCCAAAATTTATTTGAGGATAAAAAAGAGGAAAAATTGAGTGAGTATTGAAAAAAAAAAAAAAAAAAAAAAAAAAAAAGTTTAACTATTTGTAAGGAGCTGTTCCTGATGAAAACTTCCTTGAAAATTCCTTCTCCACAATGTCCCTCTCAAATCACCCTCAACCACGAGCTAACCTATATATAAACATGCCACTTTGTTTTCACAGGCAAAATCTCTGAAGATAATTTGAAGATAGCCCCTGTGCTTGAAAGGCTGCAAGCCATAGAAAGCAACATCGAAAAATTCTTAGTTTACCTCAATTCTCTTGAGAAAAAAATTACAAATATCGAACTAAAAGTTGAAGAAGCTTTTGAAAAGGTAAATATTTGAGAACCAACTGTTTTTAGAGTAATTTTTTGATCGATTTTCAATAAAAATTACTTCAGGTGATGTCAAAAAGGAGGGAAAGTTTGACCAAAAAAGATGTTGTCGAGTCGATAAACGAAAAAGTTAGCAATAAATTGAAACACGCTTGTAACTCGAAAGAGACGTTAAAAAGCCTCCTGGATCAAATAGTCGACGTTGATAAATCGATCAAAGAGTTCAAAAATCAACTCAAGTCTCGAAATTTGATCTCGGTCGATGTCAATCTTTTGAAAGAGACCCTCGAAAAAGTACAAAAGTTCGGAAAGTCAGTTCAGGATTCACAAAAAAACGCGAATCTTAATAAAATCGAATACAACGCCCCATTGATGGACAACGCCTGTTTGAAATGTCCACGTCCATTTTATATCGTGAAAAAAACGTTTTCATAAATTTCTAATTAAAATAACTATATTACAAACAAATCGTTTTAATTTTTGTGTCTATATTTGCAGGGATGTCCTCTATGAAATCAAAAAATAATTGAAAGTTAATTCGTGAAAATTTGTTTTGAAATTAATTATGCAAACAAGATTATATTATAAATAAAATACGTTTCTGGATATTGTGGTTTTCTTTCTATGGATAAGCTTTCTACCTATGAGGGATTCCAAAGGGTAAAGCTCACAATAAATTGTAAGGAACTGCCCTAAAACAGACAACTTCCTTTAGAATCCCCTATACCACCCTCTACGGCAGACATTCATCACGTCGTACACTACATTCTTTCACACGACTCACTTTTTTAGGTAGATTAGGCAATTCATAGCTAATTAGGCTCCTTTATACAGTCCAGAGTAGCCAAATTAGGCTCCTTTATTCAGTCCAGTTTGGCCAGATTAGGCTATTTCTTGCCGATTGGGTTCCTTTATGCAGTCCAGTCTGGCCAGATTAGGTAAATTATAGGCAATATGGCTCTTTTATACACTCTGGCGTGGCCAAAGTAGGCAATTTATAGCAAATTAGGCTCCTTTATACAGTCCAGTGTGGCCGGATTTGGCAATTTCTTCCCAATTGGGTTCCTTTAAGCAGTCAAGTGAGGCCAGATTAGGCAGTTTATAGCCGATTGGGTTCCTTTAGACAGTCCAGTGTGGCCAGATTAGGCCATTTCTAACCAATTGGGCTCTTTTATACAGTCCAGTGTTGCCAGATTAGGCAAGGAAAATGCAAAAATTTGCCTTAACTTCGTTACTGTAAAAAATCCATTTCTCCTTTCCATTATTGGCATCTGTCCGTTTCATAATTCATCCTTTTTTCCCTCAGACTTGAACAAAACCAACATTTCTGACCTAACCGAACAAAAATCGATTATTAATTACGTTCTACAATCGCCTTTTTACCTCGTTTATGAAAACGTAATTTACCGAGTCTGGTCGACGCTTTAAATGGGATGATTCGTTATTAAAGTTGAACATAAGGCGTTGAGCCTCCGCTAGTAATTACTCGGGGATTAACGCATTTAATTATCACAACGAATTTGAAATCTTAATCTGGATTTAAGAAGTATTTTAAACGTCTATTTTTGACGTGAGATGGCCGATGGGAGAAAGTCTTTATTTTGAAATAAACAACAAAAAAGAAAGACGAACACCATGTCGGCACTTATGTTAAAAGACTGGTTCTATTTGGAATTCCGATCTAGGCATAAAACTGCCAGAAACGTTCTTCCTCACAATTTAGGCAATTAACTAAAAGACCCATGTTCGTGTTTTTTTGCCTTTTAATTTCGGTGGAGCTAGTTTTTATGGCTTTCACAATATTGAGATGAAACTTTTTTTTTAATAAGCGTGTTTTTTAGAAGAGATTTGGCAGTTTGCTACAAACAATCGGATTTTTTAATGGTTGCATCTGTCCTTCACCAAATCAGTAGTTATCTTGGAATATGTGTATGGTTATCTAGGAAATGTGAGTTGCAATTTTTGAAATTTGCAAAAATAGCGAAGTTCGGTATGTCTTTAGTTTGCATAAACACGTGCCATCGGTCCGATCTTCACCTTTAGACCAAATACAGGTTGGGAGCAATATAATTTTATTCCTAAAATCATAATTTTAAAAGTTAATTTTCTGTCAACCACCCCAAAAATGTACAGGAGGGCAGGAAGGTGATGGGGGATTGGTGGAGGGTAAGGGGATTTGGTGTTTATTTTGGCAAAGAAAAAGGTCTGGGTAGTCATGGAGGAGGAACCCCCATTACTGGAAATACTTTTTCGAAAAGAGGGGCCTCCACTAACACGAAATACCTCCCTACCAGGGTTGCCAGATTGGGCCTTTACAAAGTAGCCCAATTTGCGATAAATCTCCCAAACAGGCAACACTGTCAAAAGCCCAATCTAGTCAGATTACAGGGTTGCCAGATTGGACCTTTAAAAAGTAGCCCAATTTGCGATAAATCGCCCAAACTGGCAACACTCATCGACCCAATCTATCATTTTTTAGCGGATTTCCGGAGGAAAGCAGGCTATTGGGGCCGGCCTCACGGCGGCTTTCGGCTTAGAGGCTTTTTTAAATATTCTGTCAAAATCTTTAAAATTCAAATTTTGTTGTTGTATAAAATTAGAATTTTCAAAGACATTTTTCTTCCAAATTTTTCAAAAACCTAATAGGTGTAGTGGATAAGGTGTTAGACTTACATATATTGTTTACACTCTTAATCCTCCACTCCCTAGGGGGTCCTGGGTTCGATTCCCAGGCTGGGAAGGAATTTTGTTCCTCTAACTCAGCCCCTGGTTTGTTCTGGCTGCTCATTACGAGTTAGCTCATTTCCCCGGCGCCTAGGCAATATGGCGAGAGCCCCCGCCTTGGGCCCAATGTTTTCCTCCCTATTGTGCCACTACCAGGTTCGATTCATTACCACTAGACATGAGAGCATCGAGGCAAGTCCTCTGATCAGCCCACAGCTCGTGACTATGCCTCGGAAAGGCTTCCCTAAGCTATCTTGATGTCCTAGTTCAACAGAAAAAAAAAAAACACCAAAAAAAAAACCAAAAAAAACCAACAAAAAAACCCACAAACACCCCCCCCCCCCCCCCCCCCACAAACCCCTCCCCCCCCCCCCCCCGTCCCCGCCACGGTAAAATAATGAAATGGTCTCTGAGCCGGAGACCCAATCATCATCGCACGACCTAACAAATAGTCTTGAACTTAGTCCTCTACGTCATTATGTAAAGCGATTCAAAGAGCCTATGGCTACAGATATATTATCACATGAAACGCACGTGATTTTCACGCGCCGAAAAGTTCACATTCTGATAAAATTAAATTCATCAACTGCCTAGAGAAGTAACTTCCTCTTCGTATGCGGGCTTGACTATCTGTCCGCTGCTCACCGAATATGTGAATCTCAGTTTCATAGAGCAGCTACGCTATAATCGATTTCGACCATCTCGCTGCTCTTATTTTTTCTAAATTAATGACGAAATCCATTTAAGAGTCCCTCAGGCGAGTCCCAGTAACCGCTAGGCGATTTCTCAACTGTCTTCTACTATGGTCCTGGCGGGCCATATGATATCCGTCACCATTGTCCCACCATCTCAACACTATTACGCGTGTAGCGAAGAAATACACGAAATTCCATTTAGGCCCTCCTAGCCACGTCACAGAACCGATTTTCTATATTGCGATTTGAGACATGCTATTAACTATGATCCTCGCCCTAGAACACATTCCGGCGTCACGATTTTCACCATCTCAAACCGTCAGTTCCGAGTAAAAGGCACGATAAATTGCGCCTGTATGCCCTAATGTGCGAAGTACAGACGCGACTTGCTGCGTATTCAAGCCATTATTCATAGGTTCCTCTCAATTTTGTTTAGGCCCTAACGTACAGAGTTTCAGTCTAACCATCATGCAAAATTGCTCCCAGTTATTAGGCGATGAACTCTAGTACATATGAATCTATTAATATAAATAAATATATAGAGTATATATAAATAGAACAGTGAAAGGAAGCATCCTATATTTTTGTGATCCGCTCAGAGACTTCCTGATCACGAATATATAAGCCTCTAGCCTGGGAGCCTCCGTGACGACCACCTTATCAATAGGCCTACTTTGCCTACGGAAATCCGCTAACAATGACAGATCGAAAGTATAAAAGGGAAAACAAAAGCCTAATAGAAGTAACTAATGTGAGACTGATAGAAACAGAAAAGTTAATATAGCAAAATGGGAGGAAGTACGGGCCTTCCAAACGGACGAATGGGGTGTACACACACAGGACAGTAGATGCAGTAAATAAAGAGTAGAAAGAGAAAAAGGAATATAGGGATGATGTAAAAAGGAAGGGGATGGTGTCTGCTTTCAATTTATTGTGTCCTTTTTTTTTAACGTTAATAGAGGCACAATGAGACATACTTGTTCTCGCTGTCCGATTTAGTAGCGGAGATGAAGAAGAGTGAGGTATCGTGGTTCTGATTGAGCCTATTTTTAATTGAAACAATAATATGTAAAAATTATTTGAGGCGTCTTTCAAGATTTTAAATAGCGGCCTTCATTTTTGAAAGGATCACAACGGGTACTCCCGTCGGGCCGAGATATTCTAGTATCCGCATTAAAAAGGGGTTCAACCAATAAATCAATCTGGAGGGCGTAGGGAGTGCAGACTTTCCAAAAGGCAAGTATTTACAGAATAAATACTAAGAAGCGGGTTTTTGTCCTACCGGAGGAAAAGCAAAGTTCGTGGGGGCCTCGATTGCATGGGGTAGTTAATTAATTTCCAAAAGCTGCTAGATCTCGAGTGCGTAATTGACACACAACTAGCGCCCAAGTTT